>JAJJMB010010620.1:1595049-1755532 GCA_023531105.1 Papaver atlanticum
GAATCGAATCCTATTACCACCACTATTTCTACAACAAAATTAAAACATATCACTGACAAGTTTCGAATTCAGGTCACTGGTATCATCACCCAGTGACTTTACCACTGTACTACAGCGGCACCGGCAATAAGTCTATCTTTACATATTAAAAAAATGTCATTGTTTTAAAAACAATATTTCCTGATCTCAGAACCAATGATATTTGGAACTTAATGCTTCATGGTAAACTGTTGTTGAAATTGTTTTCTTTACTCTACTCTTACAAAACACCTTTGCTTACTCGAATTGAATTATCAATTCTTTTACATAGCAAGCCTCATCCTTATATGCATAAGAACATTTAGGCTCTACTCGGCGTAGGTCTTACCAAACCACTTAAAGATAACTATAATTAAGATCATATACCTTGTTGTAGAGTATTGTAGTGAATGGGTTCTTCATGAGTTTTCCTTCTTGAATTTCGTCCTTCAAATTTTAATCTTCAAATGTATGCAACCGATATGACGATGACAGATTCAAAGATTCCAAAACCTAAACACGACGAAGTAAGCTTACATAAACTCGTGATATGTTTTGGCATCTAAACATATACAATATTTGGCATCTATTGCATATTTATTCTCCCCCCTAAGAACAAACAACCAATTTCTGAAGGATAATCTTACTGGTCTTACTAGTATTGCCGCAAAATTCTCTCCTTTTTGTCATAATTTTTTTCAAGAAAATCAAAATTGGGTAAGTTGGTAATTCAAGGATCATATCACTCATATAAACCTGATAATTTCCTATTCATTCTGGCTTGGAATTGGAGCTATGTCGATTTGACTTTTTTTAATGGGTACAAGTACTATGTAAGATATGCTATCCATATGTTTATCTTGAGAATTAAATTTCTCTAAAATATTTGCATTGTCACGGTTGACAGGTTCTTGTGTAACCACTAATGCACAAATATTAAACTCAAGGAATTCAACAACTTATGCAACACCGTTTGTCTTATGCTCAATCATACTCTTCAGGTATAAAATCAAGAGTAGTAGTATATGATTTGCTCCTCCTGTAACATTACGTATTAGAGCGTTCCACAGAGATGTGTAAAAATCCTTGACAATTAAAACATTGTGGCCCATCATCGTCATCCTAAAAGTTTCCTTTTTCTTTTCGTCATGCGATTTTGAGGTCTAAATGATAGATATTTATATAATCTCATTTCATTTTCTTAAAAAATCTCTTGATTGTTGTGTGATAAGAAGCATTGTTATATTGGGCTAATCCTCTTAGTTGTTTGTATTATCCTCATAATATTTCATCATCCCATAAAGCATTTGGATTTTCAGCTAGGGTACTTATGCTATTCACAACTTAAAATATTATGCATTTTCATCTTTGGAGTGATTTTCTTAATCAAATATCTTTAATTTTTCAACTGGAGTACTTCTTGATAGTGTAGATTGATCGTTTATTTATGTGATTACATGCATCTTAGACTCATATCTTGGCGGTTGAGACCTGAGAATTTCGTCCATAACATCCTTCAAAGGTGTGATCATAATTGATTTTTCTGAACCAGTGTGAGGCATTCATAATTTCAGAGATCTTAAAATGGAATTCTTCAAAGGTGTGATCATAATTTATTCGAAGTTTTTCCCAGTCACTGGCTAAAGCTTGAAACCTAATATTTTTATTTGAAGTATCTTTCTGAATACATTTTTAAGGTCATACCTCTTTAGGCGTCTCATAATTAAAAACATGATATTAAATATCATGACTTATTGCATGGATGTATGGGTTCTACTTTGCTAACAATGTTTTCTTTTCGTCGAACTCACCCGCCTCCTTTACATAAAATCAGTTTTTGATCTAATCTTGAGGATTTTGGGGTGGAAACATTAAAACCGAAATACTAAAGTCACAGAAACGATAGTATGCTAGTACCGCGTCGACTTTTCAAGTTGAGAGGTAAGTGAGAGTTCGACCTTCCCAACCCTCAAATAAAGGATGGATTATCTAATATGTTAATCTTAAAGCCAGCATACCAAGCCAAATGAGTATGCGAGTGCGGTGGGCTCTGTGGGTTCCATATATATACAATTCTAGGGGTATCAAAAATAAATAAACATTCTCTCCATCCTACACTTTTACTTCAGCAAAAGATCCTAGAATTTCGTTTTTCCTTATACACCAAATAATGACACTAAGTAAAAGCAGGATAACCGTAGATATTGTATTCTTCTCGTATTTAAATAAGCAAAAATTTCAGTTTGTCATAAAACACATCATATACTAAATACTAAGAGCTTGTCCAATGAAATGTGTGTGATATAAATTTTTTTCATCCGCGTATACACGTCTACTTTACCAAAAATATTTCTTCAACCATGACTTCTTCAACCAATGTATATATGATGTTGCCTAACTTATGTTTGACATCCTCTAAGTGAATATCTGGTTTTAGACTTTCTCTTAGAGGATGTCAACCAATCCGAGTCAACCTTTACTAAGTTAATCAATTTTAATATATTAAATAATCATTTTTAACTCTAATAAAATCTTAAAATTATCAAAACTATTTTTTTTCCCTAAGTAAAAGAAAGGGCAAAAATAATAGGGTTGGAGATGAATATGGTTCTCTCCCCAATTTTAAGGAAAAATAGGAAGGATAATGTTTTGTTTGTGTTGGCACATAGGAAACACACATGATGATCGTTGGAGAAGATTTAAGATAATGATAAATTTATGTATAATTTTTAAGTACAAAACTTTAACTAATGTATGTAAATATGAATCTAATAATCTTGTGTTTTGTTTGTGTAATACATGTCTGATACATACGTTGTTAGAATATAAATTCGAAAGTAATGATTGAGAATTACTCTGAATATCCATCAAATTTCTCCGTAAAATAACGTTATCAAAGTGTTAGAGACTTAGCCGAAACAAATCAAAGATTTAGAGGAATGGTATTGAACATGTAAAAGAATCTTATTTCAGAAAAAATAAAAGTACAAACTTATATAGTGAGAATATATCTGTAAATACAGTTGCTAGAGGTGAAGAACCGACTGTAACTTATAACATAAATATCAGATAGAATAACTATCTGTTCCAACAGTCTGTTAGAACAAGAAACACTAAATACACTCAAGTACTATCTTGTGGATACCAACAGACATAAGAAATTAGTCGGGGCTACCATCATTTACTCTTTCTACCTCCCCCATGTCAAGTTGAGCAGGTGACAAAACCTTCAACTTGTTGCATAGAAAATCAAACCTAGGAGCACTCAATCCTTTGGTAAAGACATCTGCAACTAGAGCATTAGTAGACACGTAATAAAACTTCAAAACCTTAGACTAGAAAAGTTCTCTGATGAAGTGAAAATCAATAGCAACATGTTTCATCCTGCTACGTATAACAAGATCGGATGCAAGAGATGGAGGAATAAAATGAAATACATGAAGATCTTTGAGATGTTGAATACCCGGTGAACTTTAGCTGTAGTATGGCAAGTGATCTATACTCAGCCTATGTGGATTTTCTAGTAATAGTTAGTTGATTCTTAAAAGACCAATAAATAGGACGGGAACCAAAGAAAACATAATAAGTACTTGCAAATCTTTTATCATCAAGATTTCCATCCCAGTCTGAATCGGAGTAAAAAGTTATAGCAGTTCAACCTTTATTCAAAACAATACCATAATCAAGAGTAGACTTCAAATATCTCAGTAATCTTTTGGATGCAATAAAATGAACATCTGTGGGATTTCTCATGTATTGACATACTTGGTTAACTGCATACAAATTTCAGGCCTAATCCAAGTAATATATTGCAGAGCTCCTACTAGAGATATATATGCAATAACATCAGGAAGAGGTTTACCATCACTTTTACTCATCTTTGTATTAGCAATAGCAAGTGTATAACATGGTTTAGAATTGTTCATATTGGTTTTCTTCAAGAGATCCATAATGCACTTAGTTTGAGAAATGTACATTGCAGATTCATTTGTTTTGATTTAAGGCCTGTAAAATAATGAGTAGCACTGAAGTCTTTCACGGGAAATGACTGAACAAGTTGAGTAATTATCTTGTCATAGAAAATAGCAGAAGAGCATGTAATCAAGATGCCATCCACATACATAAGGATGATATATATAATAGAATCACTCATGTAGATGAACAAAGAGGTATCAGTAGAGGAAGACTTAAAACTAAGAGCCATCAGAGAGTCCATAAGCTTTTCATATCAAGCTTCTGGAGCTTGCATTAATCCATAAATGGATATATGAAGCTTGTAAACAAAATATAGATTATCTTTATCCTCAAAACCAGGTGGTTGAGTCATGTAAACAACTTCTTGAAGATCCCCATGTAAGAAAGCATAACTGATGTCCATGTGTTTGACTAACCAATCATTGTGATCTGTAAGAGACAGAACAAGTCTGGTAGTAGTTAGTTTAGCAACTGGACTGAAAGTCTCTTCATAATCCTAACTATCTTGTTAGTTATATCCTTTAGCAACAAGCGAAGACTTATACCTTAAGTTAACGTTAATTTAAGGGCAATGTCACATACCTGATAAAGGCTACCCATTGATGAAGGCACACGGCGAGTTAGTTAATTTAATTGTCAGATTTAATTAGGTTAATGATAGTTAGTTAAGCTTAATCGGAGGACGACCGAAGGGAGGAGATGCGTGTTTGTCAGTCACACTTTCTGTGCAAAAAAAATCAAAAGAAAAAATCAATTTCTAGAATTTCATAAACAAATCAACACAATTCATAAAATTGATCATGGATTTCGATCAAAAACAATTAAATGAACAAATTACATCGTCGAAGCACATCAAAATATCCATTGATTCGATCGGAATCCATGAATTTCAGTATCTTTTTCATTCAAAAAAAAAAGGGAGAGATGAATGATAAATAACAGAGCAAATGATTCATACATTTTTTTTCAGTTAACATCAATTTCTTCCCAATATCAATGATTCACATTAACCCTTTATGCAAAATTCCTATCAAATGCAACGATATTAGATGAATCTGAAATTCAACTTATTTCTCTTGGACCTGTTGGATAAGACAAAATGCTCCGATATATCGATGATGTGACCATAACCAACAATGGTGCTACTATACTGAAGATGTTAGAAGTTGAATATCCGGCTACTAAGGTAAGATTGATATATTTTGAATGCATACATTCTTTATTCGCTGGGTTAGTTTCTGTTCTAGAGAAGGATTAAAATGAAAACAGTAAGGATTTAACAGTGTTATATAATGCATGCGAAGTGTTTGTTCTTAGTTCTAAGACGGAAAAGAGCAAGGATTCTATTGTGTTTCTGAAATGTATGCATGGTGTTTGTTGTATGTTCTAAGATAGGAAATAGTGATATGGAAAAAAGGCACTGGGTTGTAATCAGTGTAGAGTAATTGAGTTTTTATTTTCTTAACAATTTGTGTATGTCATTGTGCCTTTACCCTAAACCCTGATAAATTAGTGATTGATCTTTACAATGTTAGTGATTGTACTCGGTGGAGTTATTTCTGTTTATGACATCGGTTGGTTCTTGTGGATGGAAAAGACTTGGCAATCGGTGCACAAGTAGAGCATGGTAATGAATCACTCTTGTTTGGTTTCGCTGTATGTGGTTCAGTTGGGAGATTTGCAGTTGATATTATGATTTTACTTACTTAAGCTGGTTTACCATCTACTGTAGTCTTACACATGGTGTTAAAGCTATTTAGTTCTCACATTTCATATGTCCCAGGGAAGACACATTGCAGAGTCAAGCTCAACACTGAATTTGCCCTCTACTTCAAATCCTGTATAGGGAGTCTATGACAGATGATGTTTGTGCTATTTATGATAATAATGGCCATATTGTTGGTCTTTTAGTCACGTCGTTTTTTTCGTCAGCCTCCCACCGCTGCTGCAGTCATCTTTTTCGTCGGCCACCCACCTCGTGCGGTCATCTAGTATTTTAATTATGCTTTAATGATTAGAATTAATGAGTGTACATCTAAGACGTTGGTTAGTGGCCAAGATACTTACACGTAGTAGTAGGGTTTTTGTATCTCTATTAAGAGAAGAGACGTTATTTGTTTAGGGTATTGAATGAGAAATCAAAAAATATGTTGTATTAGGGTTGTTGCATTTCAATCTATTCAGTTTAGGATAATTGGTATCAAGAGAAGGTTACGATGACTGGAGCGACTATCACGTTGACAATACAATGAATGCTTGGCGTGTCCAAGGGCTATGTTATAACTGTGATGAACAGTACAAGCCTGGTCATCTATGCAAAACTCAACAACTGTTCATGTTGGTGGCTAATGGAGAAGGAGATGAGGAACAACTAGAGGAGGAGGTATCAGCAGATGAAGACTCTTCTACACCCATTGAAACTGATATTGAGATCTCCTTAAATGCCTTGACTGGTGGGGCTCATGGAGAGACCATCTGAATCCCTGGTACTATAAAGAAACATGCCGTCTCTATATTAATTGATAAAGGGAGCACTCACAACTTCATGGATAGTGATTTAGTTCAGCAAATTTGCTGTGAAATACATCTTACTGCTCACGTGTTGGTAATAGTAGCAAATGGAGATAGAACCATCAGCTCTGGAGTATGTACTGGCTTGAAATGGAAGATACAAGGGCATTCATTCACATCAACGCAAGGCTATTTACCTCTTGGGGGTTGTGATATGGTGTTAGTCTGGCTAAGGAAGTTAGGAGATGTGATGTTCAACCTGTCAAAACTTAGCATTCATTCAAGCATAAGGGAAAGAAGATAACCCTCACTGGCACAACGGGTAAAACCACCTTGATGACCATGAGATCTAATGCTATTAAGATTTTTTTTCAAGAAAAATACCCATGGGGTCATTGGACAATTTTTTTCTATATCAGCTACTCAAGTTACCCTGTCACACCCCCACCTATCAACACTTTACTCTCAAAATTGAACCTACTCAACAACCCCCTACTAGGATTCCTGACCAGAAGATTCCACTCAAAGTCAATTCAGAGCCTACAAGCAAAACACCTTACAAATTCACATATGTTCAAAAAAACAGTGATAGAAAAACTTATTCAAAACATGTTGCACAATTTGAGGCATCCAGCCCAGTCATAGTCCATTTACATAACCTATTTTTTTAGTTAAAAAGAAATATGGAACATGGAGATTTTGTATAGACCGTAGAAGATTAAATGAGATGTCAAAGATAAATTCCCATACTAGTCATTGATGATCTTTTGAATGAATTGCAAGGAGCAAAGGTATTCACCAAAATTGACTTAAGATCTAGATACCACCAGATAAGAGTGTATGATCCCGACATTCACAAAACAACATTCTTAACACATCAAGGCCAATATGAGTATAGAGTAATGCAATTTGGGTTCACAAATGCACCAGCCACCTTTCAAGCACTAATGAATGAGGTTTTCAAGCCATATTTGAGAAAGTTTGTGTTGGTGTTTTTTGATAAAATCCTAATCTACAGCTCTAGCCATGAAGAGCATGAAAAAAACCTACACATTGTCTTAATATTACCAAGACAACATCAACTCTTTGCTAAAATGTCAAAATGTTGCTGTAGAAACCGCAGAAATCCACCGGACAGGCGTCCGTGGTGGTGCATCTGTGGTGGTCGAGAGCTTTTATCTCTCTTTGGCTTTTATTTATGGCGTAGGGATGGTCAAGGGGTAAAGTGTGATCATCCGTTCGTGGATATTTATTGCACAAGTCGGACAGAGGGAACTTCTTACTGGTTCGTTAACTCTGCAAAGAAGAGAGATATTTTGAAGTCGCCACCTGACTAAGAGGAGTAAAGACCTTTTAACTAGTTTGAATTCTTTCGGGAAAACAAAATCTAGTTATGACTTATATATTCATGGTTTACTGTCAGAGAGTATGGATAAAGAGATTATAGTACGAGATGGGAAGGTGTTAGGCACCCATCAACCGCCCAATTGTAAGATTGGCCTATACTTTATGATTAGAGAGGGGATGTTTATAATTTATTTTACCAAAACTTACAAATGCAGGCTTACGATTAAGGATCTAGAATTTGTGGGTAATCGGAAATTGAGCTCCTTGTATGAGTTATGTAGAACAGAGGGTTAGTTGGAAGCTTGGTTAAGCGGCAACTATGGATTTAGACATTAAGAGTTTTTGTCAACCCTCAATATTTTGAGTGTCTAAAGGTTTTTGGCCAACTCCTTATATGTTGAAATTACTTAAGAGTCTAGTTCGACTCTAAGTTTATTATTATCTTTCACACCCTCCGTAAAATATTATTTTTACGTTTCGGAACCGGGTATAAAATACGGCTATAAAATTCCTAGTGTCGGCATGATAGTGAAAAGGTAAAAAAAAAAACAAGAAACTGTATTCATTACCCACTAATACCCCATTCCGTATCACTTACCAACACATTATCCAAGGAGAAAAATAAATTCATTATATTTCCTCCCACTTTTCTCATTGATTTAAATCAATACAAAAAAGAAAAGGGGTAAATACCTTTTCAAAAGGCAAAAAAATCCTTCTAATTTATCGCCTAAATTTTTTCTCCTAACAATATCCGTAGCCAAATGGGGAAGGAAATTAAAAAAGAACAAAAGTAATATTTCTTTTAGCCAATCTTTCCACTACATACCCATTTTTCATTGATGCCCCCTCCATTTTAAATTCAAAAACTATATAAAAATCTCACATAAATCTTCACTTTTATTTCCATTTTGGCTTGTCCCCCACTAAAGTCAAATTAAAATGCTATAAATACAAGGGAAGAAGAGGAAGAATATCATCACCTACATCATTAGAGATCGTCTTCATGGTGATAACACTTTCTTATTCACTTACAACAAGAGTGCGAAGAAAAAAAACAGGAAGAGAAGTTAAGAGGAGGAGGAGGAGGAGAAAGAAAGAAAAGAGCGAGGAAGAGAAGCAAATATGGGTGGAGACAAAAAGTAAGGAGCGTGATCCCTCTTGTGCTCACCAATCAAACGTATTTCTTCTGCAATCCTATTTGTATGTTAAGTTACGTAACGTTAATTAATTTGAGTGTTATCTATGGTTTAATTAGTATTGTCTTTAAGTTTTTAAAAAATTAGCATTAAATACTTGTAACATACTTAGCATAAGTAAGAAATAACCGGAAGAAGCCTCTCAATCTTCAACATCATATTCCAGGTATAATAATTGCCTATCTCTATAATTAGTAAATTACGTAGTCATGCGGGAACGAGATGATTTTTCATCATGTAGTAACAGGGCAACTGTTGTTGTTTTGTGAAAATTATTTAATTATTTTTTACCATTAACTGTCTAAGTGGGGTAAATCTAAGTGTACATGTGGGTATAAAGCGGAGCTCCCTCCCATATTAGACCCATTGTAAAAAATAATAATTTCTGCACTAAATCTCCATTTCTATTGAGCTAATCTGCAGGTGAATTGTTTTGAAATTTCATCAAAATTTGAACACAGAGTTAATCTTAACTCTAAATGACGAACCTATAGTTAGATTAAAATATTCAGCAAAATTATACCATACATCGATTTGTCCTCAAATCCTTGTAGATTACCAAACTGAATTTGGTGTTAAACCAATTATAAATTAGATCAATAATTACCCTTAATTTTAAATATGTAAGCCTAAAGTCGAACTAGAGTATTAGGCGACACCCTTTCATGTTTAGAACTGGCCATAAATTCCTTGTTATTATGAGTAACTTTAAAATTTCTGGTAATTGAGTTTATCGTCATCATAGACTTTAGCTAATCCTTATCATGTTTAGAACTGCCTTTAATCATTTATTTTCATGATAAACTGAGAGTCGAACTAGACTCTTAAGTATTTTCAACACATTAAAGGTCGACAAAATACCCTTAGACACTCAAAATATTGAGGGTTGACAAAAACTCTAAATGTCTAAATCCATAGTCGTAGCTTAACCAAGCTTCCAACTAAGCCTTTGTTCTACCTAAATCATACAAAGAGGTCAATACTTGATTACCCACAAATTCTAGACCCTTAATCGCAAGCCTGCATTTGTAAGTTTTGGTAAAATAAATTATAAATATTCCCCCTTAGTTGTACCTCTTCGCATTTTTCAGGTGGTTGTTTCGCGTATACTACTTTCCCGCTCCCTACAATTGTGAATAACAGTTTTCTATTTACCTTCCGGATGTTGGTATCTGGCGTGGTTTTTGTTGCTTCTTCGTTGGTCTCAGCAAAGAACTTAGCGTCTTCTGTTGTTTGGACGGGCCATTTTTTTGCAAGGTCCGTTATTGGGAGTGGTCGACATACTTCGGTGTCGCCAGCTTCAGTGAAATTGACTCCTAGATTTTCCAGATGTGCTGGAAGAGGATTTTGCTGGATATTGGGTTGCTTTTACGCCCCCCCTCAATGTCTATCTTACCTTCATCTAATAAGTCTTGGATAAGATGTTTCAGGACCTAACATGAATTGGTATCATGCCCCGTGCCTTGATGGTAATTACATATCTTTGATTCGTCGAAACCTCGAGGTTTGGGATTAGGCATGGGATTGGGGTCCCAGAGCTGTATCAGTTTTTATTTGACTAACATAGGAAAGTGCGTGTTGATTTCACCATCAAGGTCAGAGAATATTCAATTGTTGCTCCATCTTCTCTCAACATATTGTTCGCGATGTCTTCTCTCTTGCAGAGGTGGTTCAGTCGCTGGCGCCTTCCCCGTGCCCTGATGTTTGTCGGCCTAGTACGAATTGGGTTAACATAGAATAAGGAGGTTAACAAAGAAGAAGGAGGTCGACTATGTTAACCAAATTCTTACCAGGCCGACATACATCAGCGCAACGGGGAATGTGCCAGCGACTGAAGCACCTCAGCAAGAGAGAAGACAGCGCGAACAATATGTTGAGAAAAGATGGAGCGAAAAAATCGAACATTGTCTGACCTGAAATCAACACGTACTTTCCTATGTTAGTCAATGAAAAATTGATCCATCTCAGGGATCCCAAGCCCATGCCTAATCCAAAACCTCGGGGTTTCGACGAATCAAAGATATGTAATTACCATCAGGGGGCGGGGTATGATACCAATTCATGTTGGGTCCTGAAACATCTTATCCAAGATTTATTGGATGAAGGTAAGATAGTCATTGAGGGGGAGTCAAAGCAACCCAATATCCAACAAAATCCTCTTCCAGCACATCCAGAGAATCGAGGAGTCAACTTCACTGAAGTTGACGACACCAAAGTATGTCGACCACTCCCAATAACGGACCTTGCAAAAAATTGACCCGTCCAAACAACGGAAGATGCTAGGTTCGTTGCTGAGACCAACGAAGAAGCAACAAAAACCACGCTAGATACCAACATCCGGAAGGTAAATAGAAAACCGTTATTCACAATTGCAGGGAGCGGGAAAGTAGTATACTCGGAACAACCACCTGAAAATTTTGAGGAGGTACAACTAAGGGGGGAAAGTTTATAACTTATTTTACCAAAACTTACAAATCCAGGCTAGCGATTAAGGGTCTAGAATTTGTGAGTAATCGAGAATTGATCTCTTTGTATGAGTTAGGTAGAACAAAGGCTTAGTCGGAAGCTTGGTTAAGCTGCGACTATGGATTTAGACATTTAGAGTTTTGTCAACCCTCAATATTTTGAGTGTCTAAGGGGATTTTGTCGACCTTTTATATGTTGAAAATACTTAAGAGTCTAGTCGACTCCAAGTTTATCATGAAAATAAAGGATTAGAGGCAGTTCTAAACATGATAAGGAT
This sequence comes from Papaver atlanticum, assembly GCA_023531105.1. NCBI lineage: Eukaryota > Viridiplantae > Streptophyta > Magnoliopsida > Ranunculales > Papaveraceae > Papaver > Papaver atlanticum. The sequence goes on from JAJJMB010010620.1 coordinate 1,606,843, forward strand.
TATCTAAAGTCTAGGATGACGATAGACTCAATTACCAGAAAATTTAAAGTTACTCCTGATAACAAGGAATTTATGGCCAGTTCTAAACATGAAAGGGTGTCGCCTAATACTTTAGTTCGACTATAGGCTTGCATATTTAAAACTATGGGCAATTATTGATCTAAATTTATAATTGGTTTAACACCAAATTTAATCCGGTAATCTACAAGGATTTGAGGACAAATCGGTATATGATAGAATTTTGTTGAATATTTTAATCTAACTATAGGCCTGTCAATTAAAAGTTAAGATTAACTCTGTGTTCAAATTTGGATGAAACTTCAAAATAATTCACCTGCAGATTAGCTCAATAGAAATGGAGATTTAGTGTAGCAATTATTATTTTCGACAATGGGTCTAATGTGGGAGGGAACTCAGCTTTATACCTACACTTAGATTTACCCCATTTAGATAGTTAATTGTAAAAAATAATTAAACAATTTTGACAGCACAACAGCAGTCGCGGTGTTACTACAAGATGAAAAATTATCCCGTTCCCGCACGACTACGTAATTTACTGAAGAGATAAGAAATTTTTATACCTGGAATATGATGTTGAAGATTGAAAAGCTTCTTGTGGTTATTTCTTGCTTCCCCTGAGTATGTTAAAAGTAGTTAGAATACTAGTGCTAATATTTTAAAAACTTAAAGACTATATACTAATATTTTTGGGATTTGAATAGAAGGACAATGCTAATTAAGCCATAGCTAACACTCAAATTAATTAACGTTTCATAACTTAACATACAAATAGGATTGCATAAGAGATTGTACGATTGGAAAGCAAAAAAGGATCACACTCCTTACTTTTTTGTCTTTACCCACTTGCTTCTTTTCCTCGATTTTTTTTTTATTTTTTTCTTAACTTATCTTTCTGTTCTTTTATTCGCACAATTGAATAAGAAAGCGTTGTCACAATAAAGACGATCCCTAATGATGTGTAGGTGATGATATTCTTCCTCTTCTTCCCTTATATTTATAGCATTTTAATTTGGATTTAGTAAGGGACAAACCAAAATAGAAATAAAACTGAAGATTTAGTGGGATTTTAATATAGTTTTTGAATTTGAAATGGAGGTGGCACCAATAGAATATGAGTATGTAGTGGAAATATTGGTTAAAATAAATATTAATTTTATTTCCTTCCCCATTTGGCGACGGATATAGTTAGGAGAAAAAATTTAGGTGATAAATAAGAAGGATTTTTTTGCCTTTTGAAAAAGGTATTTTCTCCTTTTCTTACTGGTATTGATTTAAATCAATGAGAAAAGTGGGAGGAAATATAATTTATTTATTTTTTCTCCTTGGATAATGTGTTGGTAAGTGATATGGAATGGGATGTTGGTGGGTAATGAATAATGTTTCTTGTTTTTTTGACCTTTTCATTATCCTGCCGACACTAGGAATTTTTCAGCCGTATTTTGTATCCTGTTCCGAAGCGTAAAAATAATACTTTTACAGAGGGTGCGAAATTGGGGTGTCAACAGTTGCTTTGCTCAAGAAGAGTTAGAGTATTGGGGACAACTTATCACAGGATAAGGGGTAGTTGCAGATCCATCAAAGATCTCTAGTATGAAAGAATGGACAGTACCCAAGACTTTTAAAGAATTGAGAGGATTTTTGGGATTGACAAGCTACTATAGAAAATTTGTTCAGGGGTATGGGATAATAAGCAAATCACTTACAGAATTACTTAAAAAGAATCCATTTTAATGGTTTCATGTAGCTTTACAAGCTTTTAACACACTCAAGCAAGCAATATGCCATACACCAGTTCTAGCTCTTACAAGCTTCAACAAAGAATTCATAGTTGAAATTGATGCTTGTGCCAAAGGGATTGGTGCAGTCCTTATGCAAGAAGGAAAACCTATTGCTTATTTTGGTAAAGGTCTAAGGACTAAATCAATAGGGCTTTCAACTTATGAGAAGGAGCTTTTAGCAATTATTTATGCTATTACTAGATGGTTATTTTTTTGGTCATAAGATCACCATTCACACAGATCAGCAAAGCATCAAGTACTTTATAGAGCAGAGGAACATAACAGTCTTACAGGCGAGATGGTTGATGAAGTTGCTAGCATTTGATTACAGTATCAAGTACAAGAAAAGATTAGAAAATAGGGCAGTTGATGCACTCTCAAGGATACCTACTTGTCAAGCTACCACTATCTCTCATCCATCTTGGGCTCAAGATTTGATTTCTAGCTACAATAGAGATCAAATGGAATCACTCATTCGTAAGCTATTGTTGTCAAAAGAAGCCATTGAGGCGTATTCATTTAAAGAAGGAGTGTTGAGGTATAAGGATAGGTTGTATGTGGGTTCAGGGGCTGACATGAGGAATAAAATCATGGATTCAATCCACTTATCATTTATAGAGGGACACTCTGACATTAAGGGAAGCTACTGTAGAGCCAAAACTTACTTCCATTGGCCAGGTATGAAGAATGACTTATTGTTGATTGTAGTATATTATGATGTATGCCAAAAGAGTAAAGTAGATAATACATATCCAGTAGGGATACTGCAACCACTTCCTATACTAGAGCATGCTTGGAAACATATTATAATGGACTTTATAGAGGGGCTAGCAAAACCGGATAGGAAAAAAGTGATATTTGTAGTGGCAGATAGGCTTACTAAATACAACCACTTTATATCCCTAAGTTATCCTTACACAGTAGGCATCGTAGCTCAAGTATTTCTTAACAATGTGTTCAAGCTAAATGGGTTACGAACTACAATTACTTCTAAGAGGGATAAGATCTTCACCAGCAACTTCTGGCAGGATCTCTTCAAGAATTTAAGAACTTTTCTCAATCTTAGCACTACATACCATCCTCAGACAAATGAACAGACTTAGAGGGTGAATGGATGCTTGGAGAACTACCTGAGGTGCATGATAGCTAGGGCATAAACCATAGGAATGAAGAAAATGGTTGACATAGCTGAATGGTGGTATAACACCAACCATCATACAAGAATACAGATGACCCTATTCAAGGCTTTATATGGTTATACCCATCCACGCATGGCTTTTTTTGCAGAGATAACTACTTTTGTTGCTAGTGCAGAAGAGTAATTAATTCAGGGGAATCATATGCTAGTACTATTAAAGGAGACATTGCACAAGGCACAAGAAAGGATGAAGTTGTATGCTGACAAGAAGATGACAGATAAAAGTTTTGCAGTGGGAGAGTTGGGTATATCTGAAGTTACTACCTTACATGCAAACTTCTGTGGTGCTCAGGAAAAACTTCAAGTTGTCATCCAAATACTATGGACCGTTTAAGGTAATGGAGAAAATAAGAGCAGTAGCATACAAGCTGAAACTACTTGAAAGTGCAAGAATTTATCCAGTATTTCATGTCTCACGGCTGAAAAAGAAGATTGGAGTTGATGTAGCTACAATGCCTACACTAACTCTTGTTGATCATCAAGGACAAGTGCAAGTCAAGCCATAAGCAATTCTAGATAGGAGGATTATTTTCATAAATGAAGCACCAGTTCAACAATTCTTAGTGCAGTTGACCAACTCTGCTCCCACAGATGCTACCTGAGAATATAAGAAGAATTTGGAAGCTCCTTTTGCAGATTTCATCCTTGAGGACAATAATGTTATGAAGAGGATGGCAATTTCACATACCTGATAAGGGATACCCGTATGAAGGCACTCAGCGAATTAGTTAATTTAATTCTTAGATTTAATTAGGTTAATGATAGTTAGTTAAGCTTAATGTTTTAATTATGCTTTAATGATTAGAATTAATGAGTGTACACCTGAGTCGTTGGTTAGTGGCCAGGATGCTTACACGCAGTAGAAGGGGTTTTTGTATCACTATTTAAGAGAAGAGGCGTTATCTGTTTAGGGCATTGAATGAGAAATCAAAAATAGTGTGTGTTCTACTAATACAGAAGGGTTCTTGCATTTCAATTTGTCCAGTTTAGGACAGAGATCTGACATGAAGGCCTTGAATTTATGAAATTGGAAGTATTTGATGAATTACCAGAATTCTGACCAATTGTGAAAAAAATTGAAGTTACATTCCTCATGGGAAAAGATGAAGCTGAGTAGATGAAATGCTTATATTGAGATCTATATGAGTTATTGTTTCTTGACGGGAAGTTTTGAGAAAACGGATTATTTCAGCCAGATGAGTTAAAGAAAGGCAATCTTGAATGAGATCTATAAGCAGCAAAGGATTTGTATTCTTCAAATTGAGTAATCTGCTTAGATCTCTCGGAGAGAATGATTTCTTCACTAAGTAAAAGATTATGAAGCTCTCCTAATGTAACTGGTGGATTCCTAATTCTAATAGAAGTAGAAAAGGGATCAAAAGATGGTTCAAAACTGTTAAGAACACTCACAACCATTTCATTATCATTAATAGGAGATCCAACAACTGATAGTAGATCTGAGACTTTCTTGATCTTATTAAAAAAAGATATATTAATCGAAGAATTAGCTTGTTTGAGGTTAGACAACTTCGTACTCAATTGGATTGCATGAGTCGCAGAAGTTGCAGAAAACCTTTCTTTTATTGATCTTCATAGTTCACAAGATTTAGATGGACCAACAACATATGAGATAACACTTTCAGAAATTGTGGATTAAACCCAAAGAAATAAAGTTTGATCTTCTTGATACCGGCGAGTGCAATCAGGATTTATAGTTTCCTCAGCATCAACACCTCTTGCTGCATATACATATTTGATAGGACAAGGTTTGGAACCATCAATGTAAGCTAAAACATTATAACGTTTGAATAAAGGAAGTAAGAGAGCTTTCAAGGTCGTGTAATTGTGATTTTGGAGCTATGAAGTAACAATATTAGCGATTGTGTTGAGAGGAACTTTAGTAATACTTGGTTCCATGATGAACCAGTAAAACAAAGTCAAGAAAAATGCAGATTTTTAATGGCGGAAGCTAAGAAGAAAAAAATCAAAAGGTGATCAAGCTTAGATCGGCTTTGATACCATAGAGAAGTGATATTGAACAGGTAAAAGAATCTTATTTCAGAAAGCACAAGAGTATACACTTATATTGTGAGACTACAGCTATAAAGACAGTTACACTAGTTTAAGAATGAGAAGGGATCCCCTCACACTTTTATTATCACACGTTGGACGTTATTTTTGTGAGTAAAACCCAAATTGTACGGATTTGAAGTTAATATTTTGGGGATATGTTACTATTACAAAGCTCTACGTTCCTACCGAAAATGAGCCTATTCTGAGACGTATGACACCACCATCTACTACTTTGAAAATGAGCCGTTGAAAATCAACGGATTTCTGGCCGTCCAAATTAAGACCGGTAGATTGTGAGGTTTTATATTTCAGAATGTGCTCATTTTTGGTAGACATGTAAAACTTGGTAAGAGGAACATATCCTCAAAATATTAACTTCAAATCCGTTACGGTTTGGTTTTTATTCTCAAAAATGATGAGATAGTGTGATAATAAAAGTGTGAAGGAATCCTGCCTCTTTAAGAACAGACTATAACTTATAACAAAAATGTGAAACACTAAATACACTCGGGCAATATCTAGGGGTTACCAACAAACATAAGAAATGATAGTCGTCAGGGCTACCATTCATCATTTACTCTTACTGAGATTAACTACCTTAGTTAAGAGTTCTCATATCCACCATCCACATTCGAAAATTTGCACCCCTTTGATTCTTCGGAGAGAAAGAGATCAGTCATTTATGTCGACTCATCTGAAAAGTGAAAACTGAGATGTTCCCTCAAATCCTGTACAAAAGTATGAAAATCCCACTCCACCTTGTCTTTTTAATAGCATGAAATGCCAATGGACTCAACCAGGTACTGTTTTCTACCTGCTGACAGTTATGAACCCGAGCCCATTAAATTAACTAGGGTCCTATGTTTAGTCTGTAATCTGGACCTTTTACTTTACATATACACATATTACACACTGCTTCTGCTCAAATTTTCTAAGCTTTCCACCTGTTGTTTGTAGTAGGCGATGATATAAAAGTGGTCAAAGACGTGTGCGCCTCCCTATCTTTAATCAGGTGCTTATTATCAGGATGGGTCATAGGATTTTCTATTGGGACCGATAAACCGATGGTTAACAGTCTTCAGACTTCACATTCAAACTTGAGAGATTTGTGGTTCTGCTGTGCTCGACTGCGTCAAGCTTTAAACATATGTAAGATTCGTGTCTCCGTATGAACTGTAGCATGATACCTATGTGGCCATTAGCATAAATGAATGATATTGAAAGGTTAATGAACAATATATGCCTTTTTAACAAACTAGTTATTATACCCTGTTGAACTCAAAATACATATGCACCTCGTACCAAATAACAGTACTATCTTTTTTCTGGATGAAAACCACATAACCTGCTTAAAAAGAGGACTAGGCCTTAAATGAGGGGTTAGTTTACCTACTTACCAACCTAACTAACCTCCTTCCCTATATTTAACATAATCTTCTGCATAACTCTAGCTAACTTGCCAAAGTTGTAGATATCAATGGCCTGTATAGATGTCGATGGGGCCGATTTCATTTAACTAGTCAACTCCTTTTTTGAGGTCGATACAGACAATGCGTATAGCTATGCCTATGCATAACATACTATTACTGTACATGTACAGCTCATATTTCATCGTCTTCCTTCACAAAAGTCCTTGGACTCGTTTTCAGTTTCTCACTAGAAAAGCTAACCAACATTCTGCTTTCTAAAAGAAAGAGACGGAGAAATATAGACGAATATTCATGCAGTTAGACGCGTAATCGTTTGGTGGGTAACTACTTAGTTTGATTGGGTCATCTAACCAAAGAAAGGATCCCTTGATTTGCTCTTGAAAGGGAGTCCTTAGTTTACTGGGCATTCTTATAATTTCATAAGAAAAGAAAATGATTCTTTTATCATCTTGCTTCTGAAAGGGAGTAAAAATACTATATCCGTTTCAAAAAAATAGATTTGGTTCATGTAGAAATTACACATAAAACAAGACTATCTTTTTGAAACAAAAAGAGTTTGGCATATTTTTATTTTGTTTTAGATAGTTTCGATATTAAATAGATTTTTACCAATAACATTAAGGATAACATGTAAGAGTGAGTTAGTAAGAAAAGAAACGTAACGTAACGATAAAGAAAATTCGGGGGCTTTTGCCTTTTATAATTTGATGGACAATACGGAGAGAACATAAGTCCATACTCTATAGGGACGTTAAAGGTGCATTTGACTCAGAGGAAGTTGAGGGTGGAATTCGGTCTACAAGAAGAGTCAATGATGGAGTTGAATTAATTCCAGGGTGTTTGGCACGGATGGAATTCAAACTTCGGGGAGTTGAAACTCCATTGTTTGGTGGAAAATCAAATAACACATTCCTCCATGGAAGTTGAAACTCCATCCTTCCAACTCCACCAGTTGATCATATCGACATTTCAAGTTTCTTTTCTTCTTTAAATCATATTTGAATTCTTATAATTACAAATTTACTTTGGTAATTAGTATATAATTTTATTTTGATTTTTTAAGTATTCTAGTTTTTTATTTTTTAATATTAAGATTAATGAAAGGGGCCACCAGGGACATTTATTAAAAATAAACATAAGTATTTTTACACAAAGATTAATTAGTTTTATTATTATTGATAAAAGTTGATTATGTTATAAACCTAAAGTTTAATTACTAAGATGCCCTTTGTGTCTAAGATTATGGTTTACATGCCTTGGGCACCAAGTCCTCTATCTATATAAATAGAGACTTGAACTCTGTATTCTATACACAACTAATGAGAATTCTCTTTTCTTCTCTCCTTCTACTTTGTGTCTCCTTCTCTCTTTCTCTATTTCACAACACGTCATCAGCACGTAACTCTAATCACCGAGTATCGGAGATCGAAACCATAAAAGAAAAATAACGGATCTGTGTAGCCTACGGCATAAAGAGGGATTTTTTTTCTTCTTTTCCCATACTTTCGTTATATTTTATATTTTATTTGTCTTCATTAACTAATATTCAATACATGTGCAACTTTGATTTTTCTTTTAAGTTTTAACTGGTTGTTATAATGTTGTCAGGATATGAGTATATAATCCAACAAAGTGATGACTCAACGGGTCTAAACTTTGATCAAAGTCTTAAACCTCTATCTACTGTACAAGAGTTATGATCGTGTTTTACATGATCAGCAAATTGATCCTTAAATCAATTTAAGTTGTCCCAGAGGACACGTTATTGTTTTATTTTGCTAACAATAACCGGATTCATGTTTTTGAGTCCACCGATATGGTCTTAAACCATTTTGGAGTATCCTTGGATACGTGGTATACTTATGCCTATGGATTTTGATATCTTCAAATATTGCACAAACCACAAATGGTTATTTTTCGAAGTTTAATCGGCTATAACCACAAAAGCTGTCGAATGCGGGATTCTTTAAAGGTGCAAGTTATGCTAATTGTTGTCGATCCTCACATGACGATAGCCTATATTGATTTCTATCTCTAACAAGAAATCAATAATTTGGTAAAATTCTTGTCAATCTTCAAAAAAGATATATGTGAGGTTGGTTTCTATTTTTTATAAGAAACCATCTATCAACCATAAATCGGATTTTTTACGCGGTGACTAAACGATAATATTTTTTGTCGTTGCGATTTTCATAAATCGTCGTTCTCATAAGATAAGAGAAAACAAATTGGCATATCTTTCATATTTTTGCCAATATGGTTGATTTTTTGTCGATTATTAAAAAGTGACGATGCCATTCAAAATAAATCTCTGCCACCAAAATTGTGCTGCACTTGTAGTTGCAAGCCATGTTAATAACGTCAATCTTTATTGCATGATAATAAGATTTCTATCTTACTAATAAGAAATCTTTAGGTTGGTGATCTCTTCCGTTTTAACCAAACGATATGGGAGGCACTTGTTTCTATTTATTTTTAAAAGAAACAATTTCATTGGATTTATTTTGCTATGAAACCAATAACGATAATGATTTCTTTATTTTTCTTAATAAGAAACATTTTAAGCCAATTAAAATTGGTTTTCTCTATCAATCATATAATGAGATAACGTTATTAAGGTCTTATAATTAAGCCAATTGCAAATACCAGTAAATAAAAAAAAAATGCAATTTCTGAGAGATATTTAACAATTTTTATTTCTCCTCTTGGTATATTGATCTCCAAAATATAGAACCGTCCCACTTGTAGTTGAAATACAATAGGGCAATCAAGGTCAGTGGGGTGCGCACCCGGCTTGTTAGCCAATATATCATTAGTCCTTGTAGTGACTATATTGATCATGATTCAATTTTATTTTCATAAAGAAAATGTTCGTAATTTCATTTGAAGGTGGATGATTATCCGATTGGCCCTATATGTTACAATTTTTTATTTTTTTATTTTTGGAGATATATTTGCATATCCTATATTTTGGGCTATTACTAGCAAAATCCATGATTGATGGTAAATGTATAAAGACTTTTGAGTAGTCAATATATATGGTACATAAAACCCAGAAATTATTATGAGTATATGTCCTCGAATTAATCGGATAATACTTTACGAAACTTGTTTTTCGTATACGTGATGAAAATATTTACGCCATAATCAGGGGGAAACTATACACCACTAGAAGTCGGTGTTCATCAACTTTGAAAGTTATATTTCTCTCCCATCATAATTGAAAAAGGCTGCCGTCTCAAATAGGTGCGAAAATATTTCATTTTGCTTTTATTAAGATTTTTCCTCTTGAAGAGGATAATCCAGTCACATCGAGCAAGTATGTAGCTTTTTAGTATATGCTACAGATAATGCTCCAATAGAGTATATCAAAACATGATCCACATTCTTCAAGTCAATATCTCTTTATTTGTCCGTTAAGGGCACTGGTACCAGTAACAGGTTGAATTTTTCAAGATATGCAAACGCTTGAAATTCTGTGGGATTGTACCAAGCTAAAATTATTTTCGAATATTCATTTATAATAGCTACTGAAATAAATGATGGTGGTTGTGAACCCCTCTGTAGAGAAATATCGACATATGTGATTGGTTTGCATACATTCAAAATTAGATTGGATTATTTTATTTTGTCAATTGACGCAATATAAGGATCATAGATAAACTTGACATCATAAAAGTGCCAAGCCTGGCAATTAAAGGTTGGTGTTAGTCATATTATATTACATATTAAGAGAAATAAATCGTTTTAAGAGCGATTGAGGGTTATATGTTCAAACCCCAGGATTGGTTCAATATTACATTGTTCTCCCTATATAATGCATTTGGCGTGGTAGTCTTGAAGGACTCGTATTGCATTCACACAAGAAACATGCTCGGGGAACATATTCGAATTTGTCATCCTTAAAGGATTCAAATTATATTATGGCAGCCACCTGACTCGATTATATCAGGTTTAACAATCCTTTATATATGTGTTTTTAGAAATTTGGTGCGAAACCAAGAATCCAGATTAATTAGTTGATATCAACTTTATATATAGGTCTCTTGAGGAGTCCTTAAAAACACAAAAATCCACGCTTTAGAAGCATAAATTCTATTTTCTTTCTTTTCTTAAATCTGCAGTTAGAATTATGCTAGTATAAACTCGTCTTTAAGATAGACTAGAGTTATTCTTTTGATGCTTATTTGGGTTAGCATCGATAAATACGTCAAAAGTTGTATTATTTTCCCTTCGTTTCAGGTTTTGTCCCATGTGGTTTTCCTGACAAGGTTTTAATGAGGCAACATCTCAGACGTTTAAATTTATTTTAGTGTTGATATTTGTGCTCTTTTTCCTTCGTCCATATTTTTCCCATTGGGTTTTACTGGCAAGGTTTTAGTGAGGCAAGTTATTTCAACATGGTGGTCATCCAAGGGGGAGTTGTATCAGTTTTTGTTATTTGATGGATTCCCACCATTCACTAGGCCATTTTGTTAGACCAAATCAACATAACCATCTCCTAGAAATTTGGATGTCCTTATGAACCCCATACAGTGTGTTAATAAATACAGTTTTGTTCATTTACACTAATGTATTTATATCTTAGCATTTCGATGAAAAAACTACATCAACTATTTCTGCAAATCATCTCTGAGAATCTAGCAACCCAAGACACAAGTCGTCAATGTATTGAAAGAAGCATGGAGACTCGAGAAAATTACTGTTAGAAGACTTACACAAAAGAAGACTTAATCAAGTATCAATTTTCTTCACGAAAGAACAAGAATCTTTTGCATTCAAGAAATACGTTCATCAAATTGGGAAGTTGCGACTCAAAGATTTGCAAGCCAAGATTTAACTGAAGTACTCATCAGGGGGAGCGTCGTCATCAAATGGTACATTTACTGGACTTATCGCGTTGTACTCTTTTTCCTTCGTCAAGGTTTTGTCCTACTGGGTTTTCCTTGTCAAGGTTTTAACGAGGCAACATTTGCGTGTCCAACATTGTTTCAAGTCTTTACGTGCATATGAAATTTCAGGTTTTTCTCTTTTGAGTTTTCCTGGTATATTTGTAATGACTTAGCCACAGTGGTCATCAGGGGGAGTGTTATAAACCTAAAATTTAATTACTAAGATGCCCTTTGTGTCTAAGATTATGGTTTACATTCCTTGGGCACCAAGCCCTCTATCTATATAAATAGAGACTTGAACTCTGTATTCTATACACAACTAATGAGAATTCTGTTTTCTTCTCTCCCTCTACTTTCTGTCTCCTTCTCTCTTTCTCTATTTCACAACAGATTACAAATATTTTTAATATTAATTTAAGTATTTTTTAGTAGTAATTTTTGTATACTGTATTATACATTCGTTTTATATATATATTATATTATATTATATATATATAATTACTTTATTATTCAAAATAAATTATATTTACATAAAAGTATTAACTATTAATATTATATTTATTATTTAAATATTATATTTATTATTGGCCACTCTCCCCATCAAGCACGGTGGCATGGGTGTTTACACGATGGGAGATACGTTGAAATATTGTTGTTAGGCTTCTATTATGCAGACGCAAGCCTAGCAGAACAACCTCTTGTGTGAGTCTGGTTTGGCTGGTTTGAGCCCAAGTTTCGAGCATGTGTTTAACACCTATAATTAGGTATGTGGTAGTGATATTTTTTCACTTTTCAATGACAACATTGCCCCCCACTCTATGAGTTCCTTGGCGATTAAATACTTTGATGCAATGAAGAAAGAATTACCTACTAGGTGTAACATGTTTGAACGCGATAGTGTGCTCTGGCAATGCAGCAAAACCAAGCACGTGCAAGATTATTTGTTGCCTATCCATATAAAGGGGCTTAATCAGAAATTTGGACCTAGACAGTTTTGTGCGGTGCTTCGATATAGGCTTGGGATTCCACTTTTTGAAGAAGGGGGATATACTCGAGCTGTGATAGGATCACACCCTGCATTTTTCTCATGAGGTTGGTCTTAAGTTCAAACATGATTTAATTTGTGACACTATTGCAGATATGTGTTATCGTGCATGCGTACTAGGTAGGAAAGAGGTAGCTTTGGGTTTCCTTTCCAATAATGGTGTAGCTTTGAGACCGACTGATCTTTTGGTTTACAACTGGGATAATGGTCCTGACATGTGTTTGGATGTAACTTGTGTCTCCCCTGAAAATACGAGGGTATCCAAATACACCACAATCTTTAATTTATTCACCTATAAGTCCTCTTACCGAAATTCATTGTCTATGGACAAAGTCAAGACAATACAACAAATCAGTATTCACACTTTGTGTGATCGTCTACGAATACGAGATCGAGACAATCCAACAATCAAAGTGTGATTACTTGATAATAGGTTCGGACTTAACCAAACTCTATAGGATCAATATCAAGTAAAGCGGAGTTAGCGTTTGTGTAATTTACTTTAAATTATAATAACAACAATTATAATTGCGTAAAGGAAAAATAAATGGCACAGCAAGATTTTGTTAACGAGGAAACCGCAAATGCATAAAAACCCCGGGACCTAGTCCAGAGTTGAATACTCTCAGAATTAAGCCGCTATACAAAATCTAAACCAAATTCGTCTAGTTGAGACCAAGCAACTACCCCTAGTTCACTTAGTTTCTTCAGTATGCCTGCTCTTCCGACTTCGATGAGTGCACGCACTGGAACAATTCATTTGGATCGTATTCCAAACAGTAAAGGAACAACAAATCTGTTTGGTAACAACTCTATTGATTCTTTAAGAAAAAGATATCTCAAGTCATATGCAAAGGCTCTTCCGTTTAATCTAATAAACTCATTTTCCTGGTTAGATCAATCTATACAATAACTTCCGAAGTAGTCAAGTTTAGATTTGAATTCAAACAATATAGATTCCAACAAGAAATTATAAGGTGATGCCGATCTCACGCAACTAATCAATCGAATAAATCTGATTCTAGTTGGATCCCAGCCGATCAAGGTTTGTGCAACACAAAGATATGAGAAACCAATAAGAAATCTTCTTCGTCTTCAAATCTTTTTTAATCTTAAATTAAAACCTGCACAACACCACTTGAATCTCTTGTGATCAATCACGCACAGAACTGAGTCTGTTAACAATGGATTATCACAAGATGTCTTTAGATCTACAAACAGTTTTAAAGATCCCGTCGATACTTCGATCTAGTTTGAGTGAATCTTATATCAGAAGAGAATATTCTCAAGAATATACAAACTAGGTGCAATCAAAGTTCAACATCCATTAGTCAATCAAATCAATCGAAAACTTATAACACTGCAATTATCTAGTTTCCCACCAACGATACTCGTAGAGCTTCTTGATCTCACAGAAGTCTTTAAACGAGCGGTCGTAAGAGATTTTGTCTAATTAGTGTACTTTCCTCTCCGGATAGACGGCTCCACCAGAAACAACAAAAAGATGAAGTTTTCCTTGCTCATAGGATAGTTTGCTAGAAATGCAAACTTAGGTATTTATAGACCAAGGATGTTTGGACACCAAGGAATTTCCAAATCCGAAAGTATTCTCAAGATATGCAATAAATGCCCATTCGGTTTTCATAATTCCAGTAAATGATTTGTCCAATATTTTCCGAAATCTCTCAATAGAAAATCTCCAATTAGTAAATGCACATTACTAATTTTTACTCTCTAGAGATATGCATTTAATTGCTGGTAATTAAAGCATATAAAACTAACAACCTTAATTAAAAGATTCTTAATTTATTTCGGAACAGGATCTCCTTGAGTACTAAGGAATATCTTTGAACAATGAAAGATAAGAGTTACTGTTCGTGTTCAAAGTATGTTGACATCTCTTCTTTGTAAATCCTCTTTCATATTTACAATCTTGGAATCAATTATACCACACTTCCAAACAAGTTTAGAATTGGTTCATCTATATTCCAAGACAACTATGTGATTGATCAAATATCAAATCACATCCATGGGTTCAATCGGTTCTACCAATCACTAGGATCGGTTATACCCTAATATGGAGCACTTGTGATCGGTCACACAAGTTACCAGGACCGGTTACATCTGTTACCAGGATCGGTTACATCAATTACCAGGACCGGTAACCATTTACACATGGTATTACTTGTGATCGGTCACACCAGTCACTAGGATCGTTTACACCAATTACCAGGATCGGTTACACCAATTACTAGGACCGGTTACACCAATTACAAGGATCGATTACACCAATTACTAGGATCGGTCACATCAATTACAAATATCGATCATACTATCTCAGGTGATTACTTAGGATCGGTTACACTAATTAATCAAAACTAGTCATACCAAATCATAAGTCAGACATTGTGATTAGTTGTACCAAGATACATAACAAGTTATGATCGTATCTACCATCTCACACATATTGGTAATCCAAAGATTTGCAATGAATAGAAATACCAATAAGCTTAGCGATTTCCCTTTCGATTCATAAAACAAGTTCATGAATGTACTTCCTTTAAACAAATGTAAAACATTGTTTCCTATGATGAAATCTTCACCTTTACCCATTCTCATAATCATAACAGCATTCATAAGATTATGTCGATGTCAGATTTACGAAGTTCAAAAGATAAGCGTTATACTTCGTAGTCTAATTCCTTAATACTATGATCATATGATCATGTCTCACTACTAGAGTAAAATATTCATTCACAGCTTCGCAGTTATGTTTTCAATATAGCACGACTTGAAAGATACGTTAGGAATGAAATAGTTCAAGTCAATATTACTAACCTCAAGAGGAAGGATCATTTCGTCACTGTAGCTCGTTACTTCTTCACGTTCTTCAGGTCTTCGAGTAATACTTGTATGTCTCAACATTCCTAGACTTTCTAGTCTAACCTATACGAAGTTGTCTCCAGTAAATAATCAAGCGACTGTTACATGAGTTTTGATTTACTAAAATATGACAACCAAACTTGACATACCAACGCTTGGTGGGTTAAGCCGAGCTATGCTCTAACGATCTCCCCTTTTGTCAATTTCAGTGACAAAACTCTTAATACATATGGATAAACAAATTACAAGAATTCATTATACATACGCTTGATTCCAAGTTTCAACGGCACAATAACCTACATATATTCAATCAATAAATGTCGTTGTTGACATCTGAATAACAAAGCTTATACTCCCCCTAAAGGTAAGATAGGTAGATATTCAATCTGAACATCTTTGTTATTCCCCTTTTGTAGTTAAGATAACTACACAATAATATGATATGTTTCTCCCCCTTAGTCAATGCTTTACTCTTTCGTTAGATATAAAGTTTAAGCACAATTGTCCTTTCCTTAGTGATTGCAAATCACTTGTTTACTCCATATATTTCTCCCCCTTTTTGTCACAGAATGACAAAGGTTCGAGCAAATACAGTTCAAACCGAAAGGATCTTACAAATATAAAAGACTTGTAAACAACCTATAAGAGTTAAGCACGAAGGTTTCACATACCACTTTAGATAACCAATATTAAAACCGAAACTACAAGTAATTTAGTTTTAATATGTTATTAAGGAAAACTATTTCCCGAAGCAATTTTCCCTAATAGTTTAACAAATTGACTAAGAAACTTAGTTCCCTTGTTAAACCGATTGTAAACATACAATAGCTTGTTTCGATAAGACCAAAATAAAGATCAGAATTAACTTTATTTCTCTCATCAGGTTCTAATTATTCAGACAATAACTTAGACCTTTCTCTTTAGACAAGACAAGCACTAGGTTAGTTAACTAGTATTTCTTGTCAAGGTATTCTATTAGACTTGAATAACCGAATCCTTCAATTTGGTAAGTCTAACTAAGATCAGAATTAACTTAGTTTCTCTTATCCGGAATCGAATTGGACTAAACAAATGATCCTGAATTTCGTTAAGCCATAAACAATACATACAAACCAAAATAAATTGACTTGCACAATTATTTTCTTAACCGAAAGCAATTGAAACAAACATGGACATTATAGCACCGAAATTTCGTTAAGCAAAAATACTTTATACCAAACAATAAAGAAGATACCAAACAATAAGCCAAATAAATTGACACAGTTTTTCTTAACCGGAAACAACTGAATCACACACACATACATCCATACACATCATAATGGAACATATCAATTGTACCGATATTTTGTTAAGCAAAAGCAAAATATATGCAATATAAACAGGCTTTTCTTAAACAGAAAAACGATTAACTAACAAATTCGTTACCTCAGATTCAACATCCTCTTCTCCCCAGAAAGATATATCATTAAGCGCAAGTTCAAGTTAGAACTCTCCCCCAGTATGTTGTCATCCTCTCGCAAGAACTAAAGAACAACAACAAAAGCAACATTTACCAGAGAAAGGTTGAATCGGTTTTAACTAATGCGTGCCAATAGCAAAAGTTGAAAACCTGAAACACATATGTCTATGCTAAACACAACTCATGTAAACACAAATTGATTCAACATATTATGACTTTTCACATATGAGTTTCAATCGCAACACCTTATGATCCTTTGATAAAGCCTACCAACATGGGTTAGAACATAATCCCGCTAAATCAAAAAGCCACACAAACCATAAGGGTTCTCATCATATGAGATCGAATATTAAGGTTAATGAAAACCGAAATCAGACATCCCATAAACAGAAAATACATAGCAAAAATATAGACATTCGAGCACAGGCTATGTAATCGGAAACTATCACAAGAAAAATTATAAACTAATAATTTTATTCATAAATAATGATAGTTTTATTCAAAAAAATAGACCTTATACAATAATCGAAATAAATCAAAAAATGATGTCTATTTTCTTGGATTAAGTATTACAGCATATAACTTAATCTCTAGTGGTGCTCTTATTGTTCACTGAGGTTTCTTCAGTGTTCAAACTCTTGAAGCATGTCTCGAGAGACTTGTATGCAACCACTTCCTGTTTTTCAAGCTTTTCAACTTGAACCTTCATGTCTGCAAGATCAGCTTTTGTTTCCTCAATCCTATCTTTGAGCCAATCTTGATTTCGAACCGTCATTATGAGATTGGTTCTTAGTTCTTCAAAACCATGGATATAGTCAATCATACTATTAGAAGGTATCCACTTGGTTTTTGTTGGATCTTGAAGGTTGTAAACCAACAGACATGACTCATCTTGGGATCCAGCAGAACTATCGGTATCATAATCAGACATGATTTTCGAAATGATCTTCTTCTTCCTTTCTGTATTGATTGATTCCTTGATAATCCTTAATCTTTTGAGCTTCCTCCTTATTTTCCTTTGTAATACTACGAGTTATTGGAGGCATACTCAGGGACTTAAATAAGAATTAGTCAAGATTTCTCAATAGAAGCAAGAGAAAATTTATCTTAAGAAGAGACAACTTTCGGACCAAAATACAAAGGAAATTCCGAAAATATATAAAGAATATATTTTGTTTTCTATGTCCGAACTTCTCATGCTGGAAGATTTATTAAAATTCAAAATTTTCAAATAAAACCTATTTTTGGAAGATCATGATAAACATGAACAATTTTTTTAGACAAAACTTGGATTCGCAGCTATCCAGAAATTGTCACAGATTTTTTTGATAAAAACACAAACCAAAAATTGTGCTCTCGTTTTATGTGCTTTCTCATCCCAAAAGTTACGAGCATGAACTAGGATGAGAGTGCACAATCTCCATACAACTAGGTTGTATTGGAGTAAGCCTTTTCTTGCTTATAACGAGTATCAGAAACATAGTTCATGTTTCTCTTTGGAAATTTTTGCCCAAAATATTTTCTCCTAAGAAGATGATCCTTCCTTGATCTAAAGGTATGATCATGAGGAGAAACTGTACTGATGTGAGAATTTTCAGAGATAGATAAATCTCTCTTAATTATGTCAATGGAATTTTTTCATAAGATTTTCTCATTCTAAGGATTTCCTTGTTATGCACATCACTATCATTATCTGAAACAATTATCGGAAATCTTCCCTGATTGTTTCCTTTGGCAGACATTTTTTCTTTCCCTTTCTTCTGGAATCGTTCTTCATGTAAACAAAGACTGTTTCGATATGAGTGAGGATGAACCTTTTTCCAGAAGTGATTATCAACTTTTACTTCTGATTCTTTTGAGTTGATCTTATCAGTTTGGGGTATATTATGTCTTTCTACTGAGGAATGATCTTTCAGTTTTTTAAGACAAAAACCTTCTTTTAATACTTTTACCACAGTATTTTGAGAAGTATAAGTTTCCTGTCAAGTGACTGAAAGCTGTATTCCTTAAGATCTTTTCCACGGAATCGGTTCAAAGTTTCCTTTGGACAAGATTTCGTTTGATCATTAGTATTTGTAGAAGATGGTTCTTCATTCTCTTTTGACTTGATGTAGTTAGACAACCTTCCATCATTATGATATGTTTCAGACGTGATCAAACAAGCCTTGTTATCACGATCTTTAAAAGTTGAGCAAGGACTTTTATTTTCCTCATCAGAAGAAATTATAACAGAATCATTAGTCAGAGTCATATGATGAATCTCTTGATATTGTGTAAGAGATTTACCAAGAGCTTCTACTTTGACAGTGAGATCCATATTCTCTTTGGCTAGAATATTTATTTGCATGTCTTTTTCTTTGATCTCTTGCTTAATAAGTTTAGATTCTCTCTTTAATATTAGCATCCTTGTAGACAGAGATCTTATAAGCTTTAGGAGTTTTACCAACTCTTTATCAACATCTTCTTTTCCATCAGAGATAGACTCATATGCTTTCATAACTCCTGGATCATGAGTTACCGAAGTAGGAGCATCTTCGACATTTGAGTATTCATACTCTCACATAACGTTAACTGAATCGGTTATTAGATTCAATTCTTATAGGTTGGATCGCACCAAACATGAATTGTTAGATTTTTTCGTGTTTGCCTGCTCTGATACCAATTAAAAAGATGAGGGTACACAAATACACCACAATCTTTAATTTATCCACCTATAAGTCCTCTTACTGAAAGTGATTGTCTATGGACAAAGTCGAGACAATACAACAAATCGGTATTCACACTTTGTGTGATCATCTATGGATACGAGATTGAGACAATACAACAATCAAAGTGAGATTACTTGATAATAGGTTCGGACTAAACCAAACTCTATAGAATCACTATCAAGTAAAGCGGAGTTAACGTTTGTGTAATTTACTTTAAATTATAATAACAACAATTATAATTGTGGAAAGGAAAAGTAAATAACACATCAAGATTTTGTTAACGAGGAAACCGCAAATGCAGAAAAACCCCAAGACCTAGTCCAGAATTGAATACTCTCAGAATTAATCCTCTATACAAAATCTAAACCAACTTCGTATAGTTGAGACCAAGCAACTACCCCTAGTTCACTTAGTTTCTTCAGTATCCCTGCGCTTCCGACTTCGATGAGTGCACGCACTGGAACAATTCCTTTGGATCGTATTCTAAACAGTAAAGGAACAACAAATCTGTTTGCTAACAACTCTATTGATTCTTTAAGATAAAGATATCTCAAGTCATATGCAAAGGCTCTTCCGTTTAATATAATAAACTCCTTTTCCTGGTTAGATCAATCTATCCAATAACTACCAAAGTAGTCAAGTTTATATTTTCAATCAATCAATATAGATTCCAACAAGAAACTATAAAGTGATGCCGATCTCATGCAACTAATCAATCGAATAAATTTGATTCTAGTTGGATCCCAGCCGATCAAGGTTTGTGCAACACAAAGATATGAGAAACCAATAATAAATCTTCTTCGTCTTCAAATCTTCAATTAAAACATGCACAACACCACTTGAATCTCTTGTGATCAATCACGCATAAAACAGAGTCTGTTAACAAGTGATTATCACAAGATGTCTTTAGATCTACAAACAGTTCTAAAGATCCCGTCGATACATCGATCTAGTTTGAGTGAATCTTATATCAGAAGAGAAGATTCTCAAGAATAAACAAACTATGTGCAATCAAAGTTCAACAACCGTTAGTCAATCGAATCAATCGAAAACTAATAACACTGCAATTTTCTAGTTTCCCACAAACGGTACTCGTAGAGCTTCTTGATCCCACAGAATTCTTTAAATGAGCGGTCGTAAGAGATTTCGCCTAATTAGGGTACTTTCCTCTCCGGATAAACGGCTCCACCATAGACAACAAAAAGATGAAGTTTGCCTTGCTCATAGGATAGTTTCCTAGAAATGCAAACTTAGGTATTTATAGACCAAGGATGTTTGGACACCAAGGAATTTCCAAAACCGAAAGTATTCTCAAGATATGCAATAAATGCCCATTCGGTTTTCGTAATTCCAGTAAATGCTTTGTCCAAATTTTCCGAAATCTCTCAATAGAAAATCTCCAATTAGTAAATGCACATTACTAATTTTTATTCTCTGAAGATATGCATTTAATTGCTGGTAATTAAAGCATATAAAACTAACAACCTTAATTAAAATATTCTTAATTTATTTCGGAACATGATCTCCTTGAGTACTAAGGAATATCTTGAAACAATAAAAGAAAAGAGTTATTGTTCGTGTTTAAAGTATGTTGACATCTCTTCTTTGTAAATCCTCTTTCATATTTACAATCTTGGAATCAATTATACCACACTTCCAAACAAGTTTAGAATTGGTTCATCTGTATTCCAAGACAACTATGTGATTGATCAAATATCAAATCACATCCATGGGTCAATCGGTTCTACCAATCACTAGGATCAGTTATACCCTAATATGGAGCACTTGTGATCGGTCACTCAAGTTACCAGGACCGGTTACATCAGTTACCATGATCGGTTATATCAATTACCAGGACCGGTAACCATATACACATGGTATTGCTTGTAATCGGTCACACCAGTAACTAGGATCGGTTACACCAATTACCAGGATCGGTTACACCAATTGCTAGGACCGGTTACACCAATTACAAGGATCGATTACAACTCTCTATGATCGGTCACACCAATTACTAGGATCGGTCACATCAATTATAAATATCGATCATACCATCTCAAGTGATTACTTAGGATCGGTTACACTAATTAATCAAAACTAGTCATACCAAATCGTAAGTCAGGCATTGTGATTAGTTATACCAAGATACATAACAAGTTAAGATCGGTTTTACCATCTCACACATATTGGTAATCCAAAGATTTGCAATGGATAGCAATATCAATAAGCCTAGCGATTTCCCTTTCGATTCATAAAACAAGTTCATGAATGTACTTCCTTGAAACAAATGTAAAACATTGTTTCCTATGATGAAATCTTCACCTTTACCCATTCTCATAATCATAACAGCATTCATAAGATTATGTCGATGTCATATCTACGAAGTTCAAAAGATAAGCGTTATACTTCGTAGTCTAATTCCTTAATACTATGATCGTATGATCATGTCTCACTACTAGAGTAAAATATTCATTCACAGCTTCGCAGTTATGTTTTCAATATAGCACGACTTGAAAGATACGTTAGGAATGAAATAGTTCAAGTCAATATTACTAACCTCAAGAGGAAGGATCATGTCGTCGTTGTAGCTCATTACTTCTTCACGTTCTTCAGGTCTTCGAGTAATACTTGTATGTCTCAACATTCCTAGACTTTCTAGTCTAACATATACGAAGTTGTCTCTAGTACATAATCAAGTGACTCTTAGATGAGTTTTGATTCACTAAAATATGACAACCAAACTTGACATACCAACTCTTGGTGGGTTCAACCGAGCGAAGCTCTAACATCCCCTTTTACCGGAGGTGATGTATGCATTTTTTTCCATGGCCAAGCAATTAGCAATGTTGTAACACGGAAGCGTAACAAATATCTGGAGAAATGTACGGCTCAATGGTTTGGTTTCGGGGTTCTTGCTTTCACTACTCTGGGGGACTTGGTGGAGATACTATAGATTTTATGAAAAGCTTACGTAACTATATGGCTAGTCATGATGCGAATGCCATTGTAGGAGATTTCCATTTCCATAGACTAGGGGATTTAAGCAGCTTGTTGCTCGATTCCCATCCAATTCTCTTGTATCCTCTATTGATATTGATAAATTAAAATTAAAAATATATATAATAATTACTTTAATATTATTATTTTTTGTAATTTAATAATATTTTATTTATATTATTATGTGTATAATATTTTTAATAAATATCTTTTATATCAATTTATATATTATATAAAAATTAGTTCTTCTCATATTTATAAATGGAAAAGTATTTTATTATTATTAAAAATACATTTCTATTGTCGGTAAATTATTAATTTTTATTAAAAAGCATTTTTTTCCTCTTTATTTATTCATCATCAATTACAACAGAGATGGTCGGTAACCTCGCAACAAGCTGCGCACCGACCCCTTTTTGAATGACAGTACCTATCTTATGGAGAGAAAAAAATCCTAAGTTTGTCGTGGAAATCATGACTGGCTATGCAAAATACCTAAACCGGTTTTTATTAAAATGTATCAAAATACCTAAACCGTTTTTTTTATCAAAATACCAGAATCTATTTTTATTAAAATTATATTTGTGTAAAATAATAATTTAGTTATTTTTTATTCAAAATATCAAAATAAATTATATTTGAATTGCGATCCCTACCCTATTGAAAAGAATGTTGCCAACCTTAGAATTAGAATCATGACTAGCCAAACAATTTTTCAACCTTTTTTTTAAAAAAAAAATCATCGCAAAGCTCACTCAGAGTGGAAAACGCCAAAACCCAAAAACCGTATCTGTGCGCCGTACATTTATCCAAGTACTTATTGCATTTGCGAGTGATGGCGGCCGTAATAGCATGTCCAGGTGTAAAGTTGTTCCTAACGCCACTCGTAAAAGGGGAGATTCCAGTGACATTGAAACAAACATCTAAGCCGCTCTCCCAGTTGTGCACTAAAATGTCTGCAGGCCTTAAGGCGGTGTTATCATCAGACAAGAAGCTTAAGTCCACTTCTTTCCTTATAGCAACACCGGATTTGTAACAAATATCATCCAAAACATCTCTAACCAAGTCATGCCTGAATTTAAGCCCAACATCACTGGACAATGCAAAGCATGATCACCAAAGGTATCCATCTCTCGGTTGCAGCTAGGACACAGGCTTTTCTCTTTAAATAGAGGTATACCATGAAAAAGCAGGGGTATAACAACCTCACCCAATATTTCGCTTAGCAATCTGTATGGACTAACTCCAATATACTTTCAAGAGAATCAACTAGACAGTCAGACTCAATCTTAATAAAAAAGTATATCAAAGAGTTATATCTCAATTTCTCAATTCAATCCGCAATCAAACAAATAGAAATTTACGAGCCTGATTGAATACAAGAGAAATAACTTGAACGGTACCAAAGACCAATGTTCAAGGATCAATCAATTTCAATCAGCAACCAAAGGTTGGATTTACCAATTGATCGATTCAACGCATAACCTGTGATATTTCAATTATATAAAAAAATATAATGCGGAAAAGAAATAACACAGACACCAGAAATTTTGTTAATGAGGAAAACCGCAAATGCAGAAAACCCCCGGGACCTAGTCCAACTTTGAACACCACACTGTATTAATCCGCTACAGACACTAGCCTACTACAAAGCTAACTTCGGTCTAGACTGTAGTTGAACCCTAATCAATCTCACACTGATTCAAGGTACAGTTGCGCTCCTTACGTCTCTGACCCAGCAGGATACTACGCACTTGATTCCATTAGCTGATCTCACCCACAACTAAGAGTTGTTACGACCCAAAGTTGAAGACTTGATAAACAAATCTGTCTCACACAGAAAAGTCTATTGAATAGATAAATCTGTCTCCCACAGATATACTTACGAGTTTTTGTTCCGTCTTTTGATAAATCAAGGTTAACATGAACCAATTGATAACCCGGACTTATGTTCCCGAAGAACAGCCTAGTATTATCAATCACCTCACAATAATCTTAATCGATTAACGAAACAAGATTCTATGGAATCACAAACGATAAGACGAATGTGTTTGTGACTACTTTTCTATCTTGCCTATCGGAGATATAAATCTCAAGCCAATCTTACGATTGTACTCAATCACGATAGAAAACAGCAATATCAAATCACGCAACTACAGAGAAAATAGTTGAGTTTGGCTTCACAATCCCAATGAAGTCTTTAAGTCGTTAACCTACAGGGTTTCGTGAAAAACCTAAGGTTAAAGGAGAATCGACTCTAGCTTATACAACTAGTATCACATAGGAGGTGTGGGGATTAGGTTTCCCAGTTGCTAGAGTTCTCATTTATATGGATTTCAAATCAGGGTTTGCAATCTAAGTTACCTTGGTAACAAGCATTCAATATTCACCGTTAGATGAAAACCTGATTAGATTCAAGCTAATATCTTTCAACCATTAGATCAAACTTAGCTTGTTATACACAAATGAAATGCACCTTCATTTAGGTTTGGGTAACCGTACCTAAATGTGTACACTTAGTCGGTTCAACAATAGTTAACCAATGGTTAGCCATATGAGCACTTTCTTATCAACCTTATTCATCTTCACCATAACTAGTTCAAATGACTCAAATGAACTAGTTAGAGAGTTGTTCAATTGCTTAGATCTCATAGTAGTATACAAGACACAATCGAAGCAAAATCGATTTTGATTCACTCGAATCAATTCATGAACATTATAGCCACGGTTTGCAAAGATTGCATTCCTTATTATATAAATGTTTTAGTTCATGAACAAACCGATTTTAGAAAGTAACCTTCTTAGGTATGCAAACGAGTATGCATATTTAAGTGACCGGATTGAGTTTGTTTTTCTCTTCCAAACTCCAGCAGAAATTCACGGACGTGAAACTTCCGCCAGTATGCGTACGGGTATGCATACTCACCCGGATTTCCAACAACCGCCGGTACGCGTACGGGTACGCATACTTTAGGTTCCCGGTTTTGGACTTTTACACAAATGTGAGAACACACTATGTTTATATCCAAACATGGTTACTTGTTCTAAACTCTCATTTCAATCATTGAAACTTTCTTAGAGGATGTTAAAATAGTCGTTATCCACAAACGATTTTTATCAAAGCGATTTTCAAGTTATTGAAATAATCAACATGACTTTCGTCACGAGTAAAGATGAACTTGGCTAAAGCGAAAGCTTACCAACACATATTTCAATAATAGATAAGCGAGATGAACTCGGCTCGAAATACCAAATATGTATAATTGAAGTCTATATAGCAATACGACTTTTGTCTCAAAATAGGAGATAGAATAGATAGACTTTTGAGTGATAGATAAGTTCAAGTCTCCACATACCTCTTTGTTGATGAAGTTCCACAAGTTCCCTTAAGTAGTTCTTCGTCTTCATTCGATGAACGCCGTGGAGTCTAAGGCTCAACTACACTTACTATCCTAATCCGAGACTTAGCTATAAGTAGACTAGAAATCAAGACTTATAGTTTTGGCAACTAAACTTGACAAACAAGCTTGAGATAGCAACGCTTGCGAGTTTGATCGAGCAATGCTCTAACATACCAAGCCTATAACAAAGGATGACACTGAACTGTCTCGGCCCTATGCATTGGTTAAGCCCTTGGATGGGAATAGCTTTTAAGTAGTCCGGAGCATGAGCTAGCTTGTTAATTTTCCATAAATTTGCATGACGAGCAGATAAGGTGAATTTTGTAGGGATCTCCTTCTTGACGACATCAAATTAAGAGTGCATGGGACGGAGGGCAATGTCATTGATGTTGAATGTAGAGGGGGAGAGGCCACAAACCTGCATGAAGTTGGAAAAGGCTCGCTGAAAATTGCAACTATCGAAAGACGGTTGAAACTTCAGAATGATATCTTGCAGATGTCTTGTCCGAATGCATGACGCAATGTAGCAATATTGGCTAGTGTCAGCCATCGTGTGTATTCCTAGCCCGTGATCTTTCATCGGAAGCGTAGCTAACCTTTGTTATAAGGGACCAAAACCAGCACCATCACCGGTTATTAAGTGTCGCAGATAAAGAAGCAAATGCTTATCAAAGTGAACTATAGCCTGTTTCAGTGCATCTGGAACAGTGGTTCGCAAAGTAAAGTGGAGTCGTGACACACCATTTCAACTCCGAAGAAGCAACAACTCACACTGTGGGTCACGGAGCTTCCTAATCGTAGCCATTAACTGCATCGTCTTCTCAACTCTACGCAACACCATCTCGTTACATAAGTTCATATCCAAACTGACGGGTCTGCCCAAAAGCTTTACCCCACGCCTAATGTACTGATAGACGAAGGGAATAAGCCAGCCAAGCAACGTCGGGGATCATAAATCGACCAGAACAATTCGGTCTTCTCAATGTTCAAGTGCAAACCGCTACTGCCACCTTCTTCCTGGATGATTTTTAGGGCTTTAGCAACCTCCATAGTGTCACCAGCTAAAGTTCCATCGTCCAAGTACCAAGCATATAAATCCAAGGTACAATGAGAGGATGGAGCGTATAAATAGGTAACAGTAATAGATGCAGCCAAGAAGATAAATCGGTTTGCGCATAACACTGTCCAAGGTGGCTTTCAAGGTCCTTGAGAAATTATGTTTAAAATTAGTTTTTATTGTACATTTTTTTCTTCAATTAACTAAAAATGGGGCAGAAACATATATATTGGCCAGTACCAGAAATGTGCTTTTCTCTCATACTTTGGATGTATACCATAATTCAAAATATAAAAACTATAATTAGGAGAAGATAAGTGACACCTACTGCGAGAAGTTACACCTGCTATGATTAGTGAGTTAAGTCCCGAATATGGATTAAAATTTTAAGAAAATAAAAGAGTAAGAAATAAAAAAACTTCTAATAGGGTACCAATTTGTTTGGTGATATATTTGATACACCCCGTAACAAATTGGTACTCCATATCAAGGGTCTTGAGAAAACCTACTGCTTGTGTATTGTAGATAAAAATAGGGACACGTGTTTATCTTTCTAATAAGGTATTTAAGTATAAAGTTGGTGGGGAACAATATTTAAGGTGCCATTGACATTTTTTCTCTGCAATTTTATGCCGTTGCGAAACCATAAAGACTGGTCTAACTCAGCCTCTCAATTCTCAAGTTAAGTGCACTAACCACTGACTAATTAAGTGAAAGTGTCTACTTTATCAGCCAATCAATCAATGTCCAAGTACGTTTAATTAATATAATATATATATACTCATCACTAAGCCATATAATGCGGTTTACTTAATATACTTAATACAAAGTTATGCTATCTCTCTCGTTTTTAAATCTTATAATTATGCAGTTGAACTACGTCACTGCCGACTTCTAAGAAGAAAATCTGAATCTACAGTGCTACTTCTAGGCTAAGGCAGCAAATTGGCTGAGAAAAATAATAATCGTGTGATTAATGGTGACAGCCAATGCATATCGCTGGTTGCGTTTATGTACGGATCATGCAAAAACGATCCATTAATATGAAATAATCGAATTGGTCTACCATTTTATATAAGAATAATAGATTCATTTACGTACAATGTGCACGCATCTGGCACCAATAATGTGTACTTTAAGTACGAAGAATTATAATGGCTTACTGCATTCATGTCTATAACTCTTCACGTATACAAAAGGGGAAGATACAACTCTATTTGTTGAGAAGGCCGCGAAACGACAGCTGGTCATGATAAATTGTCGACCAACGTATCCAGGTTTCAGAACTCCATATCAAATTAACAAGACGGAGTAAATGACATAGAATAACAGGGCTGAAAAAAGAAAAGAAAAACGAAAAAGACATAGTTACTTGCAATGCGAGATAGTTACTTGCAATGCCAGGCTGAAATGTTGCAACATCTCCAATGAACCAACCTTTTACATACACACCATCATTCGGTAACAGAAATGCACGAGTGTTAGAAACTGCATGAGAGCGAGACATTACAAACGGTAACACATGAGATGTGCTAGTTTTTCACTATCGTCCACGACTCACTTCACAGGATCTCCAGGTGTGCTGGATGATGAGTCAGCTGTCAGCTAACTCGCTTAAAATATCTATAAAGGCAGTACTACTCTGCACAAAGATTTGCACACCAAATTTGAAGATCTGATCAAGATATTATAATCTCGTGGTGTATATACTACAGACACTCCGTGTTGTAAGAACACCGTACCCAAAAGCCAAAACAAAAAATAATCAAAAAAGCAGAAGAGTGACAAGTGGGTGTCGATATCAACCGCAATCACTTTGCTTAACTCATCAAACCATAATTCTAGACGTACCGCCATAAAAACGATTTTAAAACCGTATCCTAGATGGTGGTTACGTGGCTGAGAAAAAGCTGAAAACCCATCTGAATTTTGACAAAGAGATACAGAAAATTGTATGTTAGTTGACAGCCGTCTATTTAATAATAATAACATGGAATTGTTCTGGTCCGTCGGATCTAGATCTAAGTTCTCTTTTTATTTTACTCTTCCGGTTTCTCTCTCAGAATTAGTATTCATCTGACCAGCTAAAAACAGACTCTTACAATGCCTTCGTGAGATTGATTCTTTTTTGCCCATCTGAGAGTTATAAAAGTGTAGCTGTATGACGATTTCGAATGTAATTGAATATTAATCATCAAATGAAATTCTTCAACGATCATCGCATCAAGGTAAGGGTGGTGAATGTTAAGCAGTACATGATAACTGTAGTTTGGTCTTTTAAGGCATGGTCACCAAATGCATCATAGATTCATATTAGCAAGAAAACCAAGTAGGAGTAATAGTTAACTCTAAAGATTAATGGTTAATGGTTAACTGGAAACGTATAATGTTCAAGCACCATCACCAAAATTTCCCCATCGTATTAGAAATTCAAAAGCTCATAATTCAGGTGGAAACCCAAAAATCCCAAAAGATATATAGTAGTAAAAAACATAAATTCCCAATAGATGTGAACTTCAACACCTAGTATTCATCTAAAATTCCATTATGTGAAAACCCCTTCTTAAATGAGCCTGCAATGGTGGTCTGGATGCGTGTTTTGTGTAAATCTATTGTTCATACATACCTATTGTTCACAGTAAAAAGAGATTTTTATTTTAATGTCAAAAATTAACCAAAATTAAATAGCAATTCTGGCTTTATAAGCCCAAAATTAGAATATTAAACTTTGATTCACAACATTTACCTCTTGTTAGTTCTTCCTTCAGTCGATCTAAGATGGGTGTGTATAAAGAGAAGATATTTGAGGAGATTTATTTATATTCGGATCCGACAGACCAGAACAATTCCATATTATTATTATTAAATGGACGGCTTCCAATTAACAGACAATTTCCTGTATCTCTCTGTCAAAATTTAGACGGGTTATCATCTTTTTCTCCGCCACGTAGCCGCCACCTAGGATAAGATCGTTTTTGTGGCCGCACGTCTAAAATTATTGCTCATCAAAAGCTTCAACATCAAAAGCTTCAAAACCGTGTTAGCCGTTAAATCCGTTTGATTCCGTACGTACTTTTTCATTTAACTACACAACTTGAGAAAATCACAGTAGTAGAGAGAGATTCTTTAATCTTTACTATATTAGAGTTACAGCTTCATGCTGCACTGAAAGGTTATTTTAGTAATTGTTGAATGAAAAGAACCTTCGTAAATAGCCCCCACCAATCTATTCACTTGTTCCTCAAAAACCCCACCCCACCTCTCACACCTACTTTACCCTTTCTCTCAAAATCACCATTAAAACTCTCTTCAAGTTCTCTTCTATGTAAACCCAAACACAACAAGAAGAAATCAGAAATCTTAATGAGTTTATCCTGAGAAATCTACCTGAAAACCCAAAACTCATTTCCCAATTTCGGCATCTTTTCATCATCATCATCATCATGGTGTCTATTCAAGATTCTCAACTTCCTTCATCAACACAGACACTTATATGTTCATCACCATCCTCAACTTTTTCATCATCAATATCATCAAAGAAACGAGCGCAAGGTCGATCTATGAGAACGATTCGTTCTAATCTCTACAAAAATGATCCTTCGGAACCTAAATCTGCATACGTTTCTGAAAATTTGACAGAATCTGTTCTGGATTTTAGGTTAACAGAGTTGGTGATGGAGAACAATAAAAGAAATTCAAGTTTCGATAATGATTTTATTGATCTTTCTCAAGCTTTTAGTGATTTTTCAGCTTACAGTAGTGATATATCTGGAGAATTACAGAGATTAGCTGGTGTTAGTCCATCAAATGAAGATAATCATCAAACAAATGAAGATACTCTAAATGTTGAAGAAACTGATTCTTGGTTAGGGTTTTTGAATCGTGAAGAACTCTCATCGGAAATATACGAATGCGAAGAGAATATTGAGAAATCAGTGTTAGGTTATGTGGTACAGCTTAAATCTTCATCATTGTCTGTACAACGTTCGGCTGCTGCAAACATTCGGTTGCTTGCCAAGAATAGTTCGGAGAATCGGGCGATTATTGGTGAGTCAGGTGCGATTCCTGTGTTAATCTCTCTTTTGAAATGTACCGATCCTTGGACTCAAGAACATTCAGTAACAGCTTTATTAAATCTATCTTTACATGAAGAGAACAAGATTTTGATTACTAATTCTGGTGCAATTAAGCCGCTTGTTTATGTACTTAAAACCGGAACTGAAACATCCAAACAGAACGCTGCTTGTGCGTTACTAAATTTATCGTTAATCGATGATAACAAGATTAAAATTGGGGTTTCTGGAGCTATTCCGCCATTGATTTCATTATTGTTGAATGGTTCGACTCGAGGGAAGAAAGATGCGTTAACTACGCTGTACAAGCTTTGTTCAGTGAATCCTAATAAAGAAAGAGCTGTGACTGCTGGTGCAGTAAAACCACTAGTTGTCTTGGTCTCTGAGCAAGGGAATGGTTTAGCTGAAAAGGCTATGGTAGTTTTGAATAGTTTAGCTGCCATTGAAGAGGGGAGAATTGCTATCGTTGAAGAAGGTGGTATTCCTGTTTTAGTTGAGGCTATTGAAGATGGGTCTGTCAAAGGAAAGGATTTTGCAGTGTTAACCCTTTTGCAACTCTGCCGTTGCAATGCGAGAAATAGAGGATTATTAGTGAGAGAAGGTGGAATTCCTCCACTTGTTGCATTATCTCAATCTGGAAGTGCAAGGGCTAAACAAAAGGTATAAGTTTAATAAATTTTGCAAAATTGTATCTTAGTTTCATATTGTTTTCGAAAGACTGAATTTTAAAGAGTGTCCTTCATCTGATCAAATTGCATTGTAGCTTTGGCAGAATACTAATATGGCTTTTGTGATTTGTTTGTTCTGCAGGCAGAAACACTTCTTGGGTATCTGAGGGAACCAAGACAAGAAGCCTCTTGTTCATCAACTCCTTGAGCTATAATAGGAGGGGTGATGGGTATCTAGGGTATGCAATTCTTCTGGTTCTTTTACTAGTTATGTATATAAACGTATGAAGATATCTATTGTATAGCATCCATATGTATCAGCTTTAGTAGAAGGTGTAGTTGCCGATGATCAGGAAATCTGACATGTTAGTGTGGGAAAGAAGAAAACATTCTGATTAACAATGTTAATATCATCTTTTGTTAATGGAAGTTTTGGGTTTGTCTCTGTAAAGAATTTGTTTGATTTGAATTCAAAATGTTATGTTTGAAACAAATAAGCAAATTCTAGGATTCATGTGATAGTAAATAGTGGTAAAAGAGATTATGTAATGTAAAGAACCACAAGCATTGCTTTTATATTAGGTTAAAGATCTTCATACGTCATGGTATTGATTTTGAAAACTGTCTGGATTTCTTCATGATGTTGTCCGAGTTTGTACTTGAGGGTGGATGGATCTCATTCTCATATGGAATTAGCTAGCTCGGCATATGTAACCCACAATAATAACAATTGATGCTGTGGCCTGTGTTCATTAGCTGTTCATTCACTGCCTTAGAGCAACCACAGTAATGAGGGGGGCTAAAGACCAAATGCCATACTAAAAGCTAAATTTTTTTGGCTTTTTTTGAGGTGAACCGCAATGACAAACGACTAAATTTTAGTTTGGCGGACCTTATAGCAACGCTTGAAACTGGACGCACATATCATGGGCACTTGACGGTGAGGCGTATGTATTGTATCCGTGTGAATGGGATGCAGGTATTGTGGCCGCTTAATGTGAGGCGTATTTATTACCCACACCTGATGCGACACGGAGATAGAAAGCACGCCTGTTGAGGGGCGGACTTATTAGCTTCATATAGTGGGGTGTGATTTACACCAGGCGAACATTAAAACATCGCCCCACACCATGCGAACATTATATTAGCGCCTCACAATGTATTGTATATATATTTCCCGGCGGATTTTATAAGTGCGCCTCATTCAGACGCTTATTTTATCTCTGCTCAACTCTCGTATGTTAATTATACTCACACCCAAAATGAAACGGTCACTATACTCTCGCCTAATCACACACGCTCTCAATACTTACGTCCCACTGTATGTTGATTTAGTCTGGGTTGACGACTACATTTAGTCTCAAACCCTAGTTTTCCGGACTATATACCTATGGTCCGTCCCACTGCGCTACGTTTTCGGACCAACTTTGGGTATAGTCCCCAAATTTAGTCGTGATTGTGGTTGCTCTTATACAAGTAAAACTGTTTAAACACCAGAAGCTGCTATATACCCCCAAAATTTGCCCCCACCATTCTGTCCCGACTACTGCCATCCTTTGGACCTTGTAACAGTTTACCCCTTTTCATTTTAATTTAATATCTTAATTCAAAAACACAGATGCCACCAACCAGGGATTGACAACTACAGCTATCTGGTGATCTGGTATTTTCATATCTCCAGATATCTTATTGTACTGGTTAGTGAACGAAAAATTTAATTCATGTACTCGTATACTTCCTCCACTACTACCAATGATTTTGTTATTCAGACAAAAATAATGAATTGTTATGACTGTAGTACCTTCACGTACTTTCACCGACTAATTCCCCAATTCACCGACTTGAGACCCACCTTAAGGTTTTGGATTTAGTACTTCCAATTCAATGTTAAGGGGTTTTGACGATGAGAATTAGCAACATGTTGTGCAGACAAGATGTGACTAAAGAGATGGACTAAATAAGAGCAAATAAACCTCATTTTTTTGGCAAATTTTATTAAAACAATAACTTCCCAATTCTTGGGCAAATTTTATTAATACAATAACTTCTCAAATCTTAGGCTAAACAGCCATTCAAATCGTTCCATCCAAAAAGTGGTGACAAGCTCCACATTATTACAATTGATAAAAGTACATAACAAAACTCATAATTAAGAGCAAATAAACCAATCCATGAAGAATAAATATGCCGACTTCAATTACACAACAAGGAGATTGCTGTATTAAAACAAAGAATAGGCTACTTAGTTTGAACTATGAGAAGCAATCCCTTTCCGGACAAGCATATCATAAACCTTATCTACTTTGCTAGGATCCATGTTGAAGAAACGATAAGCATCTGATTTCTTTGTTATTCCACCTCTGTAGATCTCTATTGACATTGCTTCTAGCATCTTCAGATAATGATTTGGTATCAATTTGATTTCCATGCATAACCGCTTTTCCTGCCAAAAGAATCCAAACAAACATGAAAATTTTAAGATAGTCTCATTACGTTATATATCATATGAAAATCGAAACAATACTTGGACTCTTAACATTTACTTTGTACACTAGTTCCCTAGAAGAAGAAATTGTAAATGCAACTTACTGGTCCAGATAGTAATTCTGCTCCAGGAAGTCCTGTGATATCCCAACGGTTGAAGGAACTTGTAGAAGAAGAAGAAGAAGAAGAAGCTGATCCTGAAACTATGGTGGAGGGATGGTGATTAGGATCTCCACTACTTCCACCAGCCTCGAAACTAGCAGAACGTACAGTACCACCACCTCCTCCTTGAGGACTGTTGGTGTTATCAGGTTCCATTGTTGCATGACCCGGAACCCCTGCCTTGAGTACTTTCCCGCTTATACCAGCCACTTGACGACTTCCCTCCGGATTCATTCTTGCCTTTTCTTCGGCTATAAACCTCTTTCTAATTGCAAGATATTTGTCTGCTTGAGCAGATGTACGACAACCGGCTGCTCGGGCTTCCTGTATAATTTATTATGAAGTGACCTCATATTGAAAAGAAAAACGGAAAGAAGAAAAAAAACCATCACAGAATGAAGAAATTTATAACACTGTACCTCGAGTTCTTGAATCCTTTTTCGAGCTCTATGCTCCGCAATGACAACCTCAATCAATTCGTCATGTTCTTCTTTAGAATGGAATCGCATGAAGACCTTATACTTCTCATATAGCTCTCTTTCTTCGAAATCGAGGTCTTTCTCTATGGGATGAGGATAAAGTAGACCTCTTTCCAATATGAAGTCCATTCTACGTTTACGTTCAGCAATTCTGTCAAAAAGATTTCCATTAGGTATGAACTATGTACAAAAATGAAGTATAAAAAAAAAGTCGTGCACATATATATATGAAAATGTTATACCTTTGATTATAGATATGCAACATTCGAAGCTTTATCTCACGCTCATCTGCAGTGTCAGTGTCCTTGAATTCCAAGTCTGCAATGGATTTCTCCGCCTCATTGTCGTATTCAGGATCAAACTCTCGTCGCTTGGGATTATAGCCACTCACCTCAGGCAAGAAAGGACCCTTGTTACTGAGCGCTTTTGGTTTCTTTACCCCGACACTCCTGTCTACTGGAGATGTTGCAGAAGATGTAGAAGACATGTTGGGAAAATGGGTTAAAACTAGAGGATGAAAAACACACAGAAGAATGGTGTGTTTCAGAGAAACAATCACCACTATTTATAAGGGGTTTGCATCTCTTTGAGATGCCTGTTCATCACCAACAGACACCTTCAAAAGGCATCAATGGTGGCTATTGGTAGAGACGCGTCTGTTCAGATTTTAACTGAATTTGAGATAGGTTTTCATATTAAAACTAGAAAGGTATGAAAAGAATGCATACGTTTTGAAAAATATACAACAAAACACACAGAAATTATGCATGAGTTCAAGTCCTTTCATATACGTATATACAAGAAAAGGAACATTCCTGGATAATGATACGAGAGCAAACCTTTCTCTGTGTTTGTTGCATCAGGAGCAATATCTTTAACCCGACCATTGTTCGAAGCTGTTTTAGTTGTACCAGCCGTTACCGCTAATGAGTTGCTACCTTTGATCCCAGAACCCACATCTGCTGCAGAAAGAAGTGGATGTTGTTAAGTTAAATTTTAAGGTAACACAATGCAATCATTTAAGTTATTGGCTGAATAAACAAATTCAATTATGGAGGATATTAGTTATTCATACCTACAGCTTCAGCTTCTACAGTTCTGACCAAACATGCACAAAAGTTACACAAAAGAATGTCCAACAATTTCTAAAAGTAAGGAATCCAAAAATGTAAGCAATTATACTTCATTGTTGGAGAGAAAGTAGGTTGTTCTTTAAGGGAGAGCTCCGCAATTGCAACTGAAGGAACTCCTGCAGGTGCTGAAAATACATGAAGATCAATAAACAATTTTATTCGACGATATATGCATTTGTTGGTGAACATCATGTTATTATGTCTGTTTTTTATATTATCGAATTATTATGACTGTCAATTAACCTTTGTTGGCATCCTCTTGCTCTTTAGCAACCGCAAGAAGTTCATCTCTATTCTTTCCGGCAGTATAAGACATGTCCTACAAAATGCACCCAATCAAATCACACATGAAGATCAAAATAGCCTAGATGAAACTTATTTTACCAATAAGGTGAAAATAAGTACCGGAAGAGGAAAACATGGAGAGTTCATGTAGGCACTATTATAGTGATCGAGACATTGATCTCTGCTCTTTGTTCCTGCATGCTCTGCTACTTCTGCCCAGTTCCCAAGTCCATACATTTCGATTCCCTGGTATATATGTGTAAATACATTCGATCAATAAACTAACAGTAATACTGAAGTTCACCACATAAACTTATTAACCTATTTGCGCAGTTGATTTTTTTCCTTAATGTAGAATGAAAATACACACACCTCTATAAGCAGCATTTCTTCGTCTGCGTTCCAGTCTGGAAATATTAGAGGGAAAGACAACTTGTCCTGGTATACAAAATAAATGGTAGTACAATAATTACAGAATATGAAAATTTCTTAATCTACATTTGTTATAGATCACCAAAAACGTTAAGAAAAAGTTACCATGACCCTATATGGGTGATTGCTTTTGTGAGGTGTAATCTCAGCTCCAACAGAGAAACATTCTAGACACAAGTCGAAGTCGGGACATACTGCACATTTTATGCGGATCTTTCCTGTGACGTCTTTATTGCAGTAATTGCAATGGAATAGTGCCCCTTTCCCTTCATTTGTTCCTGGAGCTGTCCCATTGGATTATATGAAGTTAGCTAAAAAAAAGAAGAAACAATTTGCCAGAAGAGCATTTCCATGAATGATAAAAGTATATATACCTGCAGCTGCGAATTCTGAATTTTCAGCAATTGATGAAACAAACCTTTTGCTTCTCCTTGTTCTACAAAAAGACGACATATTAGTTGCAAAAGAGGCTGCACGGCGATAGAGCTAGATGAGCAATATCAAAAAACATTTGATCCATGATGAGCAATGGCAATTAAAACTAAAAAATGTCTTTGTTCCATGAACATGGTCCACTGGACATTTTAAGAAAAACATGACAAATCTTAAATCTTAATCTATCCACTGATTTTTCTTAGTATAAAACTTAAAGTGAATTAAAGATGGTGTGGTATGGAGAAAAATTACGAACCTTCCACTTAAATCTTCAATTACAATAGAGCGAGGAACGCGAGAACGACCCATTTTTCGCTTATATAATTGAGAAAGCTCATGAATGCTTGCTCGGAAGGAAGTAGAAGACACGGAATTTGGTAAAACATTGAGGCGGGTTGTAATGTTTAAGTGAAATTCTGAAACTGAAACACTAGAATTATATGAACAACTGTCATAAGTTTCTTGTTAAACAATATGTGTCGATATGTACACAGATTCACAGAATAATCCAAGGTTTATATAGAAACTGAATAGAGGTTCTGATGATAAGGACGAATTTATTACTGTGATTCTGCATGACTGCTTTTAATCATACATTATGAGTTGGTTTACAAGGAATATTAATTTGTTATTGAGCCCACGGCCATGTACAGTCCATTAGATGACTAGGGTTTTCCCTTTCTACATATATAAAGAACATTATACTTGTGTAATTCCCTCTGCCTCTTTTATCAATAAGAAGTTTCCCTTTCTCTTTCTGTTGGTTTTACCTAATTATAACTGCACAACGTTATCAGTTATGAAGCTCTGCCGTATTGATTTATTTATTTTTCATTGATTTTTTTTTCCATCAACTAGAGTGCGAATCAATCAACTGTACTACGTTCAAGTGCAACATCCGGAATCAATCAATTGTACTATTTTCGAGTGACATCATTCATGTGGATCTTGATTTTGCACCTGTTTTGAGTTTTGTTGGTTAATTTAGGCTTCTTTTCATATAATTTGTTAACCATGAAGATGTTTCTTACCTAGGATTTCCATTTATTTATTTTTCATGTCTGTCCCTATGTCTCTCTCTATGCTTTATTAGTATTCACCTAATAGTCTACCGTCGGGAGAGTAACAATTGATGTGTGTATAGATTAATTTTTTTATTATTATTATTTCATTTTTATCTTCATTCTGTGAATTGTGTTCTCACATGTTTGATTGATATAATAATAGTTTATACGGATTGATATTAATATGTTTTGTATATGCACGTATTCACATTGTTGGTTTAATATTACTTTATCCGTTTTTGTATCCGTTTTGTATGTCTTATTCTCTTGTTACATTTATTCATTTATTTTTATTTTATTTTATTTTTGTAATTATTTTCTTAAATTTTTTGTAACGTCTGTACCATTATGAGTAAGATATTATTGACGATTGACTAAGTATTGTCGATCATTTATGGGGTTATGATTCATTTATTCTTTTTTTTTTAGAACCATCAAGAAATTTGGTTTATAAAAAATTATGGTACTGGAATTAGTTATACTAATGTCCATTACTCTTATCTTTTGTACATGGACCCAATTCGACCTGAATTTGAGCTTTTGGACTCAGCTGGACTTGAGTACCATCGTTGGGTAGCTGATGTGGAGACTACTTTCGTGGCGAAAGACTACACCGCTACCATCAAGCCTTCAACCGCTGCAAATGCTGTTCCAGCGACTGAAAAAGAAAAAGCCAATGCCCTCATGTTTCTCAAGAGGCATATTGACCCTAACTTACGATGGGGCTACCACCATTTGAAAACACCAAAGGAATTATGGGATGCTCTCGAAAGTCGTTTCGGGAATATTCACGACTCTTTACTTCCACAACTGCAAGTCCGGTGGAATGAAATCCGCTTCCTGGATTATGTCAAAGTGAATGATTTTCAAAAAGACATGCTGCAGCTACAAGCACGTCTGGATTTTTGTGGCACCAAACTAACTGATGTTGAAATGATCCAAAAGACATTGTCAACTTTCCCAACATCTTCAATGATACTAGCGAACCATTATCGATTGGAGGTGGACAACAAAAGGATAACCACTTTTAGTAAGTTGATTAACTTACTTCAAGTCGCCGAAAGGCATAACGAAATCCTTGTCAACAACAATGCCAGGGCTGTAGGAAAAAATAAAGTTCCTGAAGCAAATTATGGCAAGGTTAACAGAGGAAAGAACCCCAAAGGTAAGATGGGTGGACATGCTGATCATTCACATTCCCATGATTCACATTCCCGTACTCCATACGCACGTGGTGAAAGCAACACACGTGGAAGAGGACACAAGGGACCCAATAGAGGTCACGGGCGTGGCCAAGGGCGTGGTGGAAATTCAAATGTTTGGAACATAAATGTACCTTCTGCCCCCAGTGGTGGAAGCTCCAAGGTCGAGAAAGCTCCAAGAAATCCCCCTATCAAAAAGGACGAAGTTGGAAACGGACCTTGTTATAGGTGTGGATCCACTGCACATTGGTACCAGCAATGCAAGGCTAGTAACAAAGTTGCATACATCTACAAGAAGTATCGAGAGTCTATAGAACAAGAAGCTCACTATCTGGAAGAAAATGAGAATCCCCCTGACGTCAACCTTACTATATCAGATTTCCAAGGCAACAAGAGTCATGACATATTGGATACCCCGAATTTCGATTGAAAATGTTTTTTTTAGTTACCTTTTGATCTCAGATGTTTATTTTAGTATTTTACGTCTTAGTAGACTTTGGTTTAAATAATTTTTCTTGGTGGCTTGGACTACTTTATATGTCGTCATGATTAACTTATGAATGGATTATCTATTAGTATTTATTATATTAATCATATTTTGGTGATAGTTTAATAGATTTCTTTTACTTTGATAATCTGTTGTTTAGCATGTATATTAGAATGAAAAATATATCATTCTGGTAAGACTCAGATTCTCCAAAGTACATGAGATAAATTATTCGGATTTTGTAACGATACCACATTATCTACTTGTAGGAATGTCTCAAGGAGAGATTGAATATCTGGCTGATAGTGGAACCACCTATACTATCTTAAGAAATAGACAATTGTTTGTAACTTGACCCCTTACAATACATCTGTGACTACAATGATTGGATCATCACAAGTGATAATTGGGCGAGGTAATGCTCAATTCAAGTTGCCAAATGGCACAGTGATTAAAGTCACAGAAGCTCTATATGCACCAAGAGCTAACCGCACCTTGTTAAGTTTCAAAGATATTCGTGCAAATGTTTTTCATCTGGAAACTCACAGTAAAAATGGAATTGAATACATAAATGTTACCTCTAACGAATGTGAAAGAAAATGCATTTTAGAGAAACTAATGAGTCAATCTAGTGGATTATACCTCACTACTATTCGGGTCATTGAATCTAATGTTGTTACCAATGATGAGTTGTTGAATAGTGACTCATACAGGCTTTGGCACGACCGATTAGGGAACCCAGGTCGTGACATGATGATCCGTGTTTTAAAGAACTCACATGGACATCCCTTTTTTCGAGGAAAACAGAAAATGGGACAACATACTGTTATAGTGCAAAGTAACCAACTACTAACTAGTCAGAGTGTTACTCAAACACGACAGTTGCCTTCTCAAGAAGCTGATGCGCAACATATTTCCCATTCTGCTTCATTGACTATGTCAAAAGCACATCATTTATTTTGCAAAGCCTGTTCTTTAGCAAAAACAGGATCGAGACCATCATATGCTAAAGATACCAAACAAAATATCCCATTTTTACATAGGATACAAGGTGATATTTGTGGACCTATACATCCAAAATGCGGACCATTCAGGTATTTTATGGTTCTGGTAGATGCTTCAACTCGTTGGTCACATGTTACATTATTTTCCACAAGAAATGCTGCATTTGCAAAGCTCCTAGCACAAATTATTCGTTTGAGGGCTCACCACCCTGATTACCTTATCAAGCCTATCAGACTTGATAATGCTGGAGAATTCACATCAAAAGGATTTGATGATTACTGTATGTCTAATGGAATAGACGTAGAGCATCCCGTACCCCATATTCACACTCAAAATGGTCTCGTAGAAGATACCATCAAAAGGTTACAGATGATAGCTACGGCACTGGTTATGCGTACCAACCTGCATATTACTGCATGGGGATACGCTATATTGCATGCAGCTCTACTTATTCGTTTTCGACCCACTGCTAGCCAACCATTTTCTGCGTACCAGTTGGTAACTGGATATGAGCCTGATATTTCACACTTACGCATATTTGGTTGTGCCGTATATGTGCCTATTACGCCCCCACAGCGTACTAAAATGGGTCCACAAAGATAATTAGGTATTTATGTTGGATATGAATCCCCAACTATTATATGCTATTTAGAACCTTTGACAGGTGATCTTTTTACCGCTAGATTTGCGGATTGTCACTTTGATGAGACAACCTTCCCGTCGTTAGGGGGAGATAAGAAAAAGGATTTTCTAAGGGAACGACAGGAATTGTCGTGGTGTGTTCCCACGTTGTCTCACCTTGATCCCCGTACTCCACAGTGTGAGAGTGAAATAAAATGAATCATCGGTCTTCAAAACGTAGCAGATTCAATGCCTGATGCATTTACTGATATCGCCAAAGTGACGAGATCAGCTGCAAACGTGCCTGCAAGGTTAGAAATCCCTACTACGGGTCAGGGCACTCTAGATAGAGATGTTAAGCTCACACTTGGTGGAAGTGTAGCTGAGGCCGTGGCCCCCCAAAGGAAAAGGGGGAGGCCATCTGGTTCGATCGATACTCACCCAAGGAAGAAAAGAGTGAGTAAGGCACAATCCGATCCATTTATCATCAATGCAGATAATCCTTCTCATGAAGTTGTCTTTGATTATAGTTATGTCCATGAATCAATACTGGAGGACGCTCCGATGTTTGAAATGATTCCAGAGAACAAAGAAATCTCTATGGATTATGAGAGTGCATACGTGTTGATGGAAAGATCCTCCACGCATATTGATGATATATTTGCATATACTGTTGCTCGAGAAATCATAGAGAACGACGATATCGAACCACGCTCTATAGCAGAATGCCAAAGAAGAGCAGATTGGCCTAAATGGGAAGCTGCAATCCAGGAAGAACTAGATTCACTAGCAAAGAGACGGGTATTTGGTGTGGTAGTGCTAACCCCACTAGGTGTAAAACCTGTAGGACATAAATGGGTATTTGTCAGAAAGCGTAATGAGAAGAATGAAGTCGTAAGATATAAGGCTCTCCTTGTGGCGCAAGGTTTATCACAACGCCCTGGAATTGATTATGAAGAAACATATTCTCCTGTAATGGCCGTCATAACTTTCCGCTACCTAGTTAGTTTGGTAGTTTCAGAAGGACTTGAAATGTAGATTATGGATGTGGTTACAACATATCTCTATGGGGATCTTGATTCAAAGATATACATGAAAGTGCCTGATGGTCTTCCATTGCCCGAATCAAATAACTCTAAACCACGGAGTGCGTTTTCAATTAAGTTGAAACGCTCACTTTACGGATTAAAACAATCCGGGCGGATGTGGTATACCCGTCTAAGTGATTATTTGATTGGGAAGGGATATACAAATAATGAGTTATGCCCCTGCGTATTTATAAAGAAAACGAGTTCCGGATTTGCAATTATAGCTGTTTATGTTGATGATATGAACATAATAGGTACTCTTGATGAAATAAGAGAAACCGCAAGTTATCTGAAATCTGAATTTGAGATGAAAGATCTTAGGAAAACTCGGTTTTTTCTTGGACTTGAACTAGAACACCGATCCTGTGGAATATTAATCCACCAGTCTTCCTATGTCCATAAGATACTCAGGCAATTTAATATGGACAAAGTGCAACCTGCTAGCACTCCCATGATTGGTCGAAGCTTATATGTAAATAAGGATCCATTTCGTCCCAA
This sequence comes from Papaver atlanticum, assembly GCA_023531105.1. Classification (NCBI taxonomy): domain Eukaryota; kingdom Viridiplantae; phylum Streptophyta; class Magnoliopsida; order Ranunculales; family Papaveraceae; genus Papaver; species Papaver atlanticum. The sequence goes on from JAJJMB010010620.1 coordinate 1,649,901, forward strand.
GCAAGATGACGAAGAAGTATTAGGAGCTGAAATTCCCTACCTAAGTGCAATAGGCGCATTATTGTACTTAGCGCAATGTACTCGACCTGATATATCATTCTCAGTGAACTTGTTAGCAAGATATAGCTCAGCGCCAACGCAGCGTCATTGGAATGGTATAAAGAATGTATTTAGATACCTTAAAGGAACCATTGACATAGGTCTGTTTTATCCCTATGAGGACGAAAGGAGGACTACTAAGACAACCCCCTATACTGAAACCCCAAATAATGTTTTGGTTGGTTTTGCTGATGTTGGGTACCTCTCAGACCCATATAAAGCTCGATCCCAAAATGGTTATGTATTCACCATAGGGAACACAACAATATCCTGGAGATCGACCAAGCAGACTCTCGTGGCTACCTCCATGAACCACTCGGAAATCATTGCCCTACATGAAGCGGTTCGTGAGTGTATATGGTTAAGGTCTATCATTACACATATTCGAGGGACTAGCGGTTTGAATTCCACCACTGAAGAGCCGACATGCATTTATGAAGATAATGCAACTTGTATCGAACAGATGAAGCAAGGATATATCAAGGGTGATAATACGAAACATATTTCACCAAAGTTCTTTTACAATCAGCAACAACAGTGTCTCTTAAACATTCAAGTCAGCAAAGTACCGTCTGATGAGAATGTGGCAAACTTATTTACTAAGTCACTTCCTAAGTCCTTATTTGAAAAGCATGTAAAGAGTATTGGACTAAGGAAATTGTCTGAACTCCCCTGAGTAGAATCAGGGGGAGATGGCGACATCAGGGGGAGTATCTGATGATATGATGTCGACATCTAGCTTGGTCTGCCGAACTCTTTTTCCCTTCACCGAGATTACTTTTTCCCACTGGGTTTTGTTACTCGGCAAGGTTTTTAATGAGACGATACCAAGATTATAATTTCTCGATTAAGGTTTTTCTTTTCCCACGGGGTTTTTCTACTTTAGGAATTTCTAAAGCAACAAGAGAAGAGGTCAGCTTTATGGAGCAACTTTATTAGGACTCAACACATTGTACTCTTTTCCCTTCGTCAAGGTTTTGTTCCATTGGGTTTTCCTTGTCAAGGTTTTAATGAGGCAACACATTTGAAGTTCCATTTTTGAACCGCACAAGGGGGAGTGTTATAGGGCCTACGGCCCATGGATGTGCGGTCCATTAGATGAGTAGGGTTTTCCCTTTCTACATATATAAAGAACATTATACCTATGTAATTCCCTCTACCTCTTTTATCAATAAGAAGTTCCCCTTCTCTTTCTCTTGGTTTTACCTAATTATAACTCCACAATAATTTGTTTTTTTTTTGTCTTTTTTTGTTGTTGTTGTTTTTGGAAAGAGTAGTTAATTTGATGAATTGAAATTTTAAATAAGAAACTAGAATTATTTACCTTTGCTGTCAAAATTTTAAATAGTGGTCACCGGTGAACTGCGGTCCGAAAAATGTAGTATATTCCAACAAAAAATCTGTTTTGCAAGCGAATGCCTTAGAAAGTGAAAGGTTGTTTCTAGACGCAACTTTTGATGCCAGAACATACTCTTTTAAAAGGTATCAAGATAAATTGTGATGCTTCTTTTCTTAAAAGAACTAAACTTGGACTTTTTACTAGTAGCTCATTTTGCAGGTAGGCATAGAGAGAGGATCATACTGCATCGACATAAAGGAAGCAATGGACGCTGAGCATGTGGAGTGCTTGGCACCTGAAGAAGCAGTCAAGTGGGCAATTGCACATGGTCACAAGAAGGTCTTTATCGAGTCAGGCTGTGAAGGTCTAGTGAAAGCTGTTAATGGATGAGGAAGAAATGTCGCACGAGAGTATAGAGGCATCGCAGAAGATTTAATTTTTAGTCTGAAACAATTAAAGTCTTGGACACATCAATAGACTTGCAAATAATGGTGTTGGATATTTTAGCTAAATGTGGAATGGCCAGGGCACCACTTACTTTTGTAGCCAGTGTTGTTGCACAAGACAATGTAGCTCTTTTAACAACACCCATAAAAAAATACTCCTTTGAAAAATTGACAATGGCATCAAAGATGGTAAATAAGCAATGACGAGGATTCACTGCATACCAAAACCATTGTGGTGGCATTAGTTGATTTGATAAGGTTTTTCCAAATTCAATTTTATCATCACACTGAAATATCGAGAAACCAATCAGATTAAAATATAAACTTATGACAAAATTGTTTGTTAGACTTAATACACACTGAACCATACTATAAAAGTCATGGGTATGTGCAGTCAAAAACCCTGCACCCCTCATGAACGGCCATACATGGATAAGTGAATAATTAAAATGGACATAAAGTTGTTTGTTTGATTTTTGTCAAAGTTTTATAGTTTTTAGAGAAAAACTTGATGTCTTCTTCTTCTTTGTGAAATCATTTCTCATTGGACTTCTTCCAAACCTTCCAGCTTCTCTTCTCTAACATTTTTTCTACCTCTTCAAACTGCATTCCTTTTGTTTCCGGAACAAACAAAATGATGAACACCAGTGAAACGCAAGAAATTAATCCGAACAACATAAATGTGTAAGCAGAACCTACAGCTTTAGTTAAGCTCAAAAATGACATGCTAACAATGAAGTTAGAAACCCAATTTGAAACTGCAGCCATTCCTCCGCAAACACCTCTAAATCTCAATGGATATATCTCCGAGTTCACAATCCATGGAACAGTTCCCATCCCAGGTGCATACACTAAAATGTATGCTACCAGCATTGCAATGGCAAGATATGCATAATTTCCACTAGGGCATCCTCGGGTGTACCACGTACGGCGTTCTCCTTTACATACTTCTCCCCCAATTGGATTTGAAGTCAAACATGCACCGGGATTACGCTGTATGAATAATCAAACCAAGAATAATGAACACCAAATTGTATTAAAATTTTGAAACAAGAAAAAAACAGAAATGAACTTCTTACCCTGTTTTCCTTGTCAGCACAAAACCCACAGCCTACGGAAGCATCTAAACATTTAACACAGTCCCAGGATCCTGCTGCTGGTGCTGTCATATAAGCCGGACACGTGCTGTTCGCAAAATGGGTGGTCTCCAATTTACCCACTGGAGGAGAATTTAGGGAGGCAACTTTGAACATGGCAGTTAATCCAAAAAGAAACACTATAATACCGATCATGCTGACAATCATCAACTTCCTCCTTCCATATTTATCTATAACGCTAATGCTGATGATAGTACCAACCACATTTAAGCCAGACGTCGTGAGAGAAAGTGCGAGAGCTGCTTGGTTTGAAGCAATGCCAGCCAACTGAATTATAGTAGGGCTGTAATACATAACAGTGTTGATACCTACAAATTGTTGAGCAACTTGACAACCAATACCAGCGATAAGCCCTTTTCTCACCACAGGAGTAGTCCAGGCGGTTTTTATCTTAGCAAAGATACTACCCTCGCCAATTGAACCTTCCTCGGCAATTTCAGCTTCAACAGACATCCTCAAGGCATCAACCTCATTATCCAGCTCATGAGCAGGGTAAATTTTACTCAGTATTGCAACTGCTTCCTCTGTCCTTCCCTGTTCAGGATGTAAATATTTTGTATCAGTATATCACAAAATCAATTGTATTAAAAGCTGTTGTACTCCTGGTCTAAACACATCAAATTCTAGCTGTTCAAAGTACGTGTTCCAATTCATAGAGACAAAAGTATCTAAGATTTAAGAGAAGCAAAATAAATTACCTTTCGGTAAAGCCACCTAGGAGATTCAGGAAGTGATAGCATTAATACAAACTGAACTAGAGCTGGAACCCCCGCAATTCCAAGCATCCAACGCCAAGTTCCTTTAACCTATACGAACAGAATTTTTGTTAGAATCCAACAGAATAATCCACCGATAAAGTATATTTTAAAAAGTGTGTGTGATCAGCGCTGTATTAGATTAAATTTACCTGAGTGAAGGCTAAATTGATAAGGTAAGACAAAAATTGACCTCCTGTAATAAGCAAACCATTTGTGCTAACTAGGGCACCTCTGATTTTAGCAGGAGAAGCTTCGGATATGTAAAGAGGTGAGGTCATGGAAGCCATTCCAACTCCTAACCCCACGAATACCCTTCCAAGAATAATCAACCAAGGCCATAGACCTATAGCCATGACTACTGAACCAATAAAAAACAAGAAATCAGCAATCAAAATTGATTTTCTTCGTCCCCAGGCATCATTCATCCAACCACCGATTCCTGCACCAAATATGGCCCCTACTACTGCCATACTAACAATAGTTTCCTGCCAAAATGTATACACTATGTCAAGAAGAAGACTGAAAGGGAATTAACAATAAGATGGTTTCATGCAAAAGAAAATTAAAAACTATTGGAAAAGAAATGAATAGCAGCTTACTTGTAAAAATGTACTCTTATCAACAGAGCGAAAGTCATCACGAATGTACAAAAGGGCACCAGAGATAACTCCTGCAAGAAAGAATACTCAACTTGATTATAATTGCACTAAGATCTGTTTTATTTTGAGTAAAATCATGCAAACTGCTAACCAATGAACAAGACGGCTATACATGGATACACAGCACACATTAAAAAAAAGCGACAAAGAGAAGTCCGAAATTACGTTAACTCGGACTTGATATACACTCTATAATTAGAAATTAAATCATGAAATGGTGATTTACCTGTATCATAACCAAAGAGAAGTCCTCCAATGCCAGCAGAAAAGGCGAGACGCAGAATGTAAGGTTGTCTCCATGACATTTGCCAACATTCTGAAAACTCTGCTTTATCGAGTTTTGTAGCTCCACCCTCCACCATCGTGGCCAAACTTGAGAAACGACAATTAAACAAGATCTATACAATGTGTATTAGTTGCAATTATCTGCAATATGATGTAAAAGACAAATAAAAGTTTATCATGTGAAGCCAGAAAATCTCTCAAATAATACACACAATCGAATCCAGATAACATAAATAAACACCCTACAGGAAACAATGATTATACATTAAAAAAAAAAAGATAACACTTCCGAACTAATAATAAAAAACAAGATGATGTGGAACAAAGAAACAATGATCGGAAGACGTTACTAAATAAAGAACCTTGAAATAATCGAACAATTTCTCTATTCGATTTTAAAAAATTCTAAGAAAATTAAAATAGAGTGAATATAAATCCATGTTACATATTCTTACTGTACGAAGAAGAATGGTGAGTTGTGTTATGTGTCATCAGACTAGTAATTTGGTGAGTGAGCAGCGGATTCGTCGATGCCTAAAGAATCCTTATCCTCTCTCTATGTATATATAGGATGACGCAAAGCTTTCTCTCTTTAAATATTATTTGATCAGCTTCTTTATCTCTCAATCTTGAATCTTTTAATGACTTGATTTTGATAATATTTGGATAAAAACTGTGACCAAAAAAATGGCCGGTATTTTGGCCTATATAGATTCCTAACTACTAGTAGGATAGTACAGCTGGGAAGGAAAGAAAAATTCAAAGTCTGAGAAACAAATTGCTTTGCTGCATAATCCAAGTTAATGCAAAAAAAAAAAAAAAAAAAAAAACAGAGTTTCGATCTCATACAAAAGTAAGATACTTTATTTTATTTTTGCAAAATTGTAATCACAGACAGAATATCCATCATTTATAAAGTACTAATTGATACATTGGATACAGGAAATTCATACAAATCATAAAAGAATACACAAATCAAAATTAACTCACCGAGTTTTCCTTTATGATGTGTTTCGCTCACTCCTTGGATTTACCTCTAGAGCAGAACAGGGGAGATCAAAATCAAATGAACCATGCAATCAAAATCTTAAATTTTGGTTTGCCGTAGTAATTCTTGAACAGATATATATAAGAGAATAATTACTAACTTTTTTTTAGGTGTGATGTTTATCCGAAAATTAATCTCTTCCAAATCTAGAGAGAGAGATTACATTTACTTGCGTATTTGAACTGTCAAAACACCATAGAACAAGGAAAAAACTGAGTTTACTATTGAATGGGATATACTGTTGTTGAGAACTTTTTCAAATTCTAATTTTAGCTTTTCTTTCTTAATTTAGTTTCAATTATTTCTCCAAATCTGAAACTTGACAGTTTATGTAGTGGGCATCCGCAGGTTGTTGACACTTTGACAGTTTATGTAGTGCGGATTCATGGGGTCTTATTCAACATTGGAGAAAGCAAGAAAATTTAATGTCTTTCCTTGGAAATTCAATGGATAAGAGTGGCCTCTGAAAAGGCTAGGCCCCCGAAGGCCCGGCACATTTGTTGTGTTAGTCTAATGAAATGAGACCTCCTATAGGGTAGGGCCGTGGTCATGCGGAAAAAAAAAAAGGATTACCGGTTAGTAATTTTAAAAAGCCCCTTACATAAATATTCTTCATAATGGCTAAATAGATTTTATTTAATAAGTGTATCATTTAATAAGATTAGCTAATTTACTATCCTTTATTATATTAAACTAGTTGTTACGCCCATACATTGCACTGGCCTAGATGTTTTGTAGAGAAAATGTGTTTTTGTGCTGCTAAATTTTTTGGGATTCAGAATTTGAGAAAAAACGGGTAGTAAAAATATTAAAATACTAAAAATGATAATATTTAAGGAATTATTTTGTTTGGTCTTCAAGCGCCATAGGTCGTAGTTGAATGAACCACAATTCTCCACTAAGAAAACTCATGCACTTCGTAGGCTCATCCACACCAACCATTAGAGAAGATTGAAACCTCAAGTTCAGCGATACCTCACCAGTCTGAGCTAGTGGGACAATTCGAGCAAACCTGAAATCAAGAGAATGGAATCAATCATCAACAATTTTTTCCTTCTAGAAAACTACAGTTTATTGAACTTTAATTACATGGTGGGAGATACCAAACTGTTGTTTAGTAAATGATAAATCTGAAAAATGTTCTGAACTGATAAGAACTCGAGAATAACCGAGTGTTAATACCCAATTATTTGAGATTTGGATGTAGCTTCATGTACGTTTCCTACATATTTTCCTCTCTTAGCACAACACAACCTGTAGCAGCAATCTTCAGCCCTGAACAAAATTAGCACTCATCACCTCCCATTGCCCTGAACCAAATCAGCACTCATCGGCTCCCATTGCCGCAGCCGATAGGACATCGACCTCATTTCCCTTTTATTACCATGTGCGTACATTAGTGCAAATTGTTAGAGCACTGCTCGGTCGAACTCGCAAGCGTTGCTATCTCAAGCTTGTTTGTCAATATTAGTGATCAAAACTATAAGTCTTGATTTCTAGTCTATTTATAGTGATGTCTCGGACTAGGATAGATTGTGTAGTTGAGCATTAGACTTCACAGCTTTCATCAATTAAAGAAGAATAACTACTAAGGATAGATTGTGGAACTTCATCAACAAAAGGTATGTGGAGACTAAAACTCATCTATCACTTGGAAAGTCTATTTCTACTTTATCTCCTATATTGAGACAAAAGTCGTATTACTATATAGTTGTCGATTATACACATTTGAGATTTCGAGATGAGTTTAACTCGCTTACATATTTCTCAGAATATGTGTTGGTAAGCTTTCGCTTCAACCAAGTTCATCTTATATTCTTGACGAAAGTCAAAAGATGATCATGTGAAAATCGTCGAGTAACATCTTACATGGTTTGTGTGATACAATCATTTGGTGTAGACTTGGAATGTTTCGTTATGATTATTTAAATAACTTGAAAATTGCTTTGATGCTAATAGTGTGTGAAAACGGCTATTGTTATCCTCTAAGAAAGTTTAATTGGTTTAAATAATAGTTTAGAATACTTAACCATCATTGGATTATAAACATAGTGTGCATTCTTGCATGTATGTGATCCATGACCGGAACTAAAGTATGCATACCTGTATGCGTACTTGTAGTTATGAAATTCCGTGTACCAAGTACACATACCTGTACGCATACTTGCGTAAGGTATAGGTCCGGAAATTTCTGCTGGGATTTTTAAGTGTACTAAGTATGCGTACCCGTTTGCATACTGGCGAACCCAAACACATACCGACTACTTAAGTATGCGTACCCGTTTGCATACTTGAGTTGTTAAAGTTCTAAAATCGGTTGGCTCATGAACGAATACATTTATATATTAAGGAATGCATTCTTTGCAAACCGTGGCTATAATGTTCATGAATTGATTCGAGTGAATCAAACCGATTTTGTTTCAATTGTGTTCTCGTATACTTCTATGAGAATATAGCAATTGAAAAACTCTTTAACTAGTTTCATTTGAGTCATTTGAACTAGTTATGGTTAAGATGAATAAGGTTGATATGAGAGTGTACATATAGCTAACCTCGGTTAACTACCGTTGATCCAACATGGTGTACACATTTAGGTACGGTTATATAAACCTAAATGAGGGTACATTTCATTTGTGTATAACAAGCTAAGTTCGATCTAACTGTTGAAAGATATTAGCTTGAATCTAATCAGATTTTTATCTAACGGTGAATATTGAATGCATTGTTACCAAGGTAACTTAGATTGCAAACCCTGATTTGAAAACTATATAAAGGATAACTCTAGCAACTGGGAAACCTAATCCCCACACCTCATGTATGATACTAGTTGTATAAGCTAGAGTCGATTCTCCTTTAACCTTAGGTTTTTCACGAAACCCTGTAGGTTAACGACTTAAAGTCTTCATTGGGATTATGAAGCCAGACCCAACTATTTTCTCTGTAGTTTTGTGATCTGATCTTGCTATTTCTATCGTATTTGAGTACTATCTTCTCTAAGATTGGCTCGAGATTTAATCTCCGATAGGCAAGAAAAAAAGTAGTCACAAACATCTTCGTCTCATCATTTGTGATTCCACAATATCTTGTTTCGCTACCATACGATTAAGATTATTGTGAGGTGATTGATATTTCTAGGCTGTTCTTCGGGAATATAAGTCCGGTATATCAATTGGTTCCTGTTCACCTTGATTTATCAAAAGACGGAACAAAACTCGTAGGTAATTCTATGGGAGACAGATTTATCTATTCCAATAGACTTTTCTGTGTGAGACAGATTTGTTTATCAAGTCTTCGACTTTGGGTCGTAGCAACTCTTGGTTGTGGGTGAGATCAGCTAAGGGAATCAAGTGCGTTGTATCCTGTTGGGATCGGAGACGTAAGGAGCGCAACTGTAACTTGAATCAGTGTGAGATTGATTAGGGTTCAACTACAGTCCAGTCTGAAGTTCATTGGTAGTGGGCTAGTGTCTATAGCGGCTTAATACAGTGTGGTGTTCAAATCTTGACTAGGTCCCGGGGGTTTTCTGCATTTGCGGTTTCCTCGTTAACAAAACTTCTGGTGTCTGTGTTATTTCTTTTCCGCATTATATTTTATTATATAATTAAAATATCACATGTTGTGCGTTAAGATCGATCAATTAGATAATCCAACCTTTGGTTGTTGATTTAAATTTATTGACACTTGAACATTGGTCTTTGGTACCGTTCAAGTTATTTCTCTTATATTCAATCGGGCTCGCAAATTCCTATTTGCTGATTGCGGATTGAATTGAGAGATAGAGATATAAAACTCTTTGATATACTTTTCTATAGATTGAGTCTAACTGTCTAGTTGATTCTCTTGAAAGTATATTGGAGTTTGTTTATTCAGATTGCCAAACGAAATATTGGGTGTGGTTGTTAGACCCCCGCTTTTTCAAGTCTACTTATAGCTAAGTCTCAGATAAGGATAGTAAGTGTAGTTGAGCTTTAGACTTCACGGCGTTAATCGAATAAAGACAAAGAACTACTCAAGGGAACTTGTGGAACTTCATCAAAAAAAGGTATGTGGAGACTTGAACTCATCTATCATTCAAAAGTTTATCTACTCTATCTCCTATTTGAGACAAAAAGTCGTATTGCTATATAAACTTCAATTATACACATTTGGTATTTCGAGCCGAGTTTATCTCGTTTATTTATTTCTCGAAATATGTGTCGGTAAGCTTTCGCTTTAACCAAGTTCATCTTTTATTCTTGACGAAAGTCAAAAGATGATCATGTGAAAATCGCCTTGTAACATCTTATATGATTTGTGTGAGACAGTCATTTGATGTAGACTCGGAATGTTTCGTATTGATTATTCGATCACTTGAAAATCGCTTTGAAGCTAATAGTTTGTGTGAGACAGCTATTGTCGTCTTCCAAGAATGTTTCAATGGTTGAAATGAGGGTTTAGAACATGTAACCATGATTGGATATAAACATAGTGTGTATTCACATTTGTGTAAAGTCCAAAACCGGGAACCATGGTATGCATACCCGTACGCGTACTGGCGGAAGTTCAAGTTCCGTGAATTTCTGCTGGAGTTTGGAAGTGTGAAATGGTATGCGTACCCGTACGCGTACTGGCGTAACCAAACTCAATCCGGCTACTTAGGTATGCGTACCCATTTGCATACTTAAGTAGGTTATGTTCTAAAATCGGTTTGTTCATGAACTAATACATTTATATAATATTAGGAATGAAATCTTTTGCAAACCGTGGCTATAATGTTCATGAAATGATTCGAGTGAATCAAAATCGATTTTGCTTAAATTGTGTCTTGTATACTTCTATGAGAATATAAACAATTGAACAACTCTCTAACTAGTTTCATTTAAGTCATTTGAACTAGTTATGATACAGATGAATAAGGTTGATATGAAAGTGCTCATATGGATAACCTTTGGTTAACTATTGTTGAACCAATTAAGTGTGCACGTTTAGGTACGGTTACCTTTATCTAAATGATGGTACATTTCATTTGTGTATAACAAGCTAAGTTCAATCTAACGGTTGAAAGATATTATCTGGAATCTAATCAGGTTTGCATCTAACGGTGAATATTGAATACTTTGTTACCAAGGTAACATTGATTGCAAACCATGATTTGAAGACTATATAAAGGAGAACTCTAGCAACTGGGAAACCTAATCCCCACACCTCCTGTGTGATACTAGTTGCGACTTGAGTCGATTCTCCTTTAACCTTAAGTTTTTCACGAAACCCTGTTGATTAACGACTTAAATACTTCATTGGGATTGTTCAGCCATACCCAAATATTTCTATGTAGTTGCGTGTTCTGATCTTGTTGTTTTCTATCGTGATTGAGTACTATGTTCTTTAAGATTTGATCGAGATTTATTCTCCGATAGGCAAGATTGAAAAGTAGTCACAAACATCTTCTTCTCATCATTTGTGATTCCACAATATCTTGTTTTGTTAATCGATTAAGATTATTGTGAGGTGATTGATAATACTAGGCTGTTCTTTGGGAATATAAGTCCGGTATATCAATTGGTTCCTATTCACCTTGATTTATCAAAAGACGGAACAAAACTCATAGGTTTATCTGTGGGAGACAGATTTATCTATTCCAATAGACTTTTCTGTGTGAGACAGATTTGTTTATCAAGTCTTCGACTTTGGGTCGTAGCAACTCTTAGTTATGGGTGAGATCAGCTAAGGGAATCAAGTGCGCAGAATCCGGTGTGGTTCAAGAGGCGTAAGGAACGCAACTGTACCTTGATCAGTGTGAGATTGGTTAGGGCTCAACTACATTCCAGTCCGAAGTTAACTCGGAGTAGGCTAGTGTCTGTAGCGGCTTAATACAGTGTGGTGTTCAAATCTTGACTAGGTCCCGGGGGTTTTCTGCATTTTCGGTTTCCTCGTTAACAAAATTTATGGTGTCAGTGTTATTTCTTTTCCGCATTATATTTTGTTATATAATTGAAATATCACAGGTTGTGCGTAGTTCAATCAATTAGAGAATCCAACCTTGGGTTGTTGATTATATTGATTGACACTTGAACATTGGTCTTTGGTATCGTTCAAGTTGTTTCACATAATAATCAGGTTCACGGATTTCTATCTGTTTGATTTGCTGATTACATTGTGAAACAGAGATACGAACTCTTGGATATACTTTTCTTGAGATTGAGTCTGACTGTCTAGTTGATTCTATCGAAAGTATATTGGAGTTTGTCCATACAGATTTCTAAGCGAAATATTGGGTGTGTTTGTTAGACCCTCGCTTTTTCAGGTTAATATAAAGAAACCATTAATGGATAAACTCCTTATGAAAGTAGGTAACTACCCTGTTACAGAATTATACTTTAACTACTTAAATCTACCCTCCAAGTTCTGTGATCGCCGCTTAAGGTTCAGACACAAACAAGAGAGTTGTGTTACTATTCAACATAGAGCTTTATAAGATATTTATGATATTTCAATGGATTCCCCTTATCCTGGAGACGATATTTTCTTTCTTAATGATACTCAAGTGAAAATTTGTAACCCTAAATATAATGTTGACTATCATGGAAATTCTTTTTATGTTGATTCCATCATAGTTATCCCTAAAGTTCGTGAGGCTTTTCAAACTTTCTTTGAAGCTCAATCCCATTTTGAAGACTCTGTCACATCTAAAGATGTTTAGACTATCTCGGCTCTGAATCCTCTAATTGATTCAGATTCTGATATGCCTCTAGCAGCTGAATCTATCCTAGGAAAGTGTAGGTTTCCTTTTAATTTCCTTGATGGTTTTAATCTTTCGTTTCACTCAGTCTCTGAGCCAAATTGTTTTATTCATTTTGAAACCTTCTAAGTCATTAAAACGGCCAGAATCAGTGAGTCTGAGATGTTCCCTGCTACCAGTTTGCTTAAGGACATTCCTAATCCGGCTATAACCAGATCTGGTTCTATTTTCCTGTTTTAGAAAGGCAACTATCTTTCTCTTCATATGAAATGTTAGGGATCCTTTTGAATCCCCAATTGCTAGTTCTTCAGTCTCGTATTTAATTATAATCTCCAATATGTTAGTTTCTCCACCGGTTTCCGGTCTTAAGATTTCTGAGTTTAGTTCTCCTAATTTTATTTCCGAACCAGACTTAAACATTTATATATCGGATTGTTCTTTTTCATCTTCTCCTGAAAATAATTGCTTTATATCAACTGACAATGGAACTGCACTAAAGATTGATCAATAATATAGGTCAAATTTAAAAGAACAACGCAAGGAATATGAATCATATCTCCCCCTATCCTTGTCTCTATCTCCTCCATCAATGCAACAGGACGTGAGACAGGCTTTCTCTTTATACTAGTTCTAAAAAAATTACTTCCTTTACTTTAAATTCCTTAATTACTGCAATTTAAGCTTGCTTCCCTATTATATTTTTGTTCTTGCTATTTAATCATACATTCTGATTTCAACTTTAGAATTATATTTCTGGCTTCAACTAGATTAACGTATTATCAAACTTTGAACGCATCTGTACTTATTTCTATAAGATTAAATTACTAGCCTGGAATGTCTAGGGTTGCGGTAGCCCACTTACTCAAAATCACTTAAAAAACTCTAATTCAAAGGGAAAAACCTGAGATTCTTTTTTTATCCGAAACAAAATCACAAAGACATATGGTCAAATTTCAGGTATCTTGCATCCAAATTATCACATTGTAGACCCTTATAGGAAGAGCAAGTGGTCTGGTAGTGGCCTGGGTATACGGTTTTTATTTTGACATAATACAATGGAACATAAACATGTTAAACATTATAGTCAAATCTAATTTTGATTCTGATAAATGGGTTCTTACTTGCTTCTATGGTAGTCCATATCCCAGCAAAAGGAATATAGCCTGGGATTTGCTTGAAGAAATTGAAACTCAAGTTAATACTAGGAATCTGTTATTAGAGATTTGAATATGATATTTGAAAAATCAATTAACCTAGAAGGACTTCCTTATAACAAAAATGATAGTATAAATACTTCAATGGAATCCTTGAGAGAGCTGGTCTATATGATATGGGTTTCTTAGTATACGAGTTGACATGGAATAATCATAGGAAAAGAATTCGCAATTCAGAAAAGATTATATAGAGTCGTGCAAAATGCAGAATGGAATCTTTAATTCCTTAATGCATCTCTGGCACATTTAGTGGCTATTGGATCTGACCATAGTCCAATTCTACTTTCCCTGGATAATGAAATTTGAAGAAATGAATGAATCTTTAAGTTTTACAATACTTGGCAGAAGGAATCATCATGTGTTCAAATAATAAAAGAATCCTAGATTAACTCTTGCTCAGCAGATCCCCCAACTACTTTAGTCACTAATCTTAAAGTGTTATGAGTAAATCTATTAGACTGGAAAATAATTTAAAAAAAAAACATCTTTGGGCTTCCGGCTAGGAAAATATCAAAACTAACAAAAGAAATTTCAAGAATTAAGTCCAATAGGATGACATGGTACCATCAAAAAATTCTTTAAGATAAACTAATGGAATCAGAATCTTTATATGATACCCAAAAAATCTATGGTCAAACAACAGTCTACAAATAATATCATTGAATTAGGGGAAAGAAATACAAAATACTTTCATATTGTTACTATTAGGAGACGTAAATGGAATAACATAGAGTGTCTCCTAACTAATAAGAACATAGTATTAGAAATAGAGATGAAATTAGTAATACTCTCACAAATATTTTCAAAACTCTTTCACAGAAGACTCTATAGATCTCCTACTATTTCTGATTTTGATAACTCCAAAATAGTGGTTATCCCTTGTAAAGAAGAAATCTTCCCTGTTTAAAAGAATATGAAACCTAATAAAGCTCCAGGTCCAGATGTTTTTCCTGTCAGTTTTTTTTTATATATAATTGGAAAACACTAGACTCTCAAGTTACTCTAACAATCCATAATTTTTCATAACAAAACTAATGAATCCTGAAACCAATAAGACTCAAGTATTTCTCTAATACCAAAAGTAAAGAAACCCAAAAACCCTAGTCCGTTCTGACCAATAGGTCTATGTTATTATGTAATACCGTTAATAAAGTCATTGCAAAAATTCTAGCTAATAGGATAAAACCTTTATTAGATAAAATTATATCCCCATTTCAATCAGCTTTCCTCTCTTCTAGACAAATCTCTGACAACATTGTTGTAACCCATCAAATAATTCACTCTTGCAAGGGAGAAAAAAAAGCAAGATCAGGAGGATCGGGAATTAAAATAGATATGTCCAAAGCTTTTGATAGAGTAAATTGGAAATTTCTTTTAACATCTTTAAAATCTTTTGGTTATACAATGGAAGTCTGTGATCTTATAGAACAATGTATATCTACTACTTCCATTTCTGTTTTGTCAAATGTTATCCATGGTAATCTTTTTAATTCCTTTAGAGTCCCAAGACAAGGGAATCCTCTTTCCCCTTATCTCTTCATCATCTGTATGGAAATTTTTTCAAGACTCTTGCTTGATCAAGAAAATCAAAAACTTCTCCATGCTATAAAGATTACACCAAAAAGTGAACCTATTTCTCATTTCTTCTTTACAGATGATTGCATTCTTTTTGTTAAGGCATACCTTGTAGAATGCAGAAAACTTTTAAAAACAATAAATTTATTTAATAAGGCGTCGGGATAAATAATAAATTTTGAAAAATATAGAGTTTTCTTTAGTAAAAATGTTAAACCCAAGCATCATAGAATGATGTCAAAGCTTCTAAATATTAAACATAATGATCTAAAAGATCTCTATCTAGGAGTACCCTTATCCTTTGATAGATCAAAATAAAAACTTTTAAGTCAATTTTGGAAAGTATGAAAAAGAAATCTCAAGGTTGGAAAAGCAAAGTATTGCCTCAAACTAGCAGAATGGTTCTGAACAAAGCAGTTCTAGCTAGTATCCTTACTTATCGGATATGATGTTTCATACTTCCTAAGAAGATTACTAATAAGAGATGCAATACAAAGAGATTTTGTTGGGGAAAAGATTTTGGTATAAGAGGTTTTTATCCAAAAGCTTGGTCCAACCTGTGTAAACCAATGCATCTAGGGGGCCTAGGGTTTAGGGATGCACATAAATTTAATCTTGAAATGTTAGCTAAAGTAGTTTTGAGATTAATTCAGAAACCAGACTCTCTATGGGCCAAAACTTTAAGACCCATATATTTATTTAAAAATATCTCCCTTAAGGACAAAACTTCCTGATAAGTACTGTTCTTGGACTTGGAGATGTATGTGTAAAGGACTGGACATTTGGGAAGTGGGAAATGGTCTTAGTATTGATATCTGGGAAGATAACTTGGTTTCAGGGATAACTGGAAATTTATCCTCTTATCATAACTCTTCTAATAAATTTATAACACTTATGGTGGATATAATTGATCTTATGGATAAACGGTGGAATTCTTCTCTTATTCATGCTATTTTTCCAGTAGATATTGCTTCTAAAATCCATAGAATCTATTTCTTTCTAGATAAATCAAACTCTCAACAAAAAAAAAAAAAAAAACTTAGATGAACTTTGAAAAAATCAGGAGACTATACCGTTAAGTAAATGTATGATAAACTCAATGAAACATGTATTCCGAAATCTTTTTGAAATCTCTGTGGAAATTGGGCATATCCCAAAGAATAAAACTCTTCTTCTGGAAATGTATATAGAATGCCATGTTGACTAATCCTAAGTTATTTAGGAAAGTAAAAGACATAAACCCTTCATGTACTATGTGTAGGGAGGAAATAGAAACAACAAAACATCTGCTATTTTCATTATATGCATGTCAAAGCTTTCTAGGAAAGAAAACCTAACCCAATAAGAATTCTGTTTAATCCTTGTTTAAGTATTTTGATTTATGTAAAGACTGGATACAAAATCTTAAGGAGATATAAATGGGAAAGAAAGATGCAACAAAGTTTCTCAAGGGAAATCAAAAACCTCATTTCAACTGTCTCTAGAAGTACAAAGATATTCAGTTTTGGTCTCACAAAGTCTCACATAAGAAAAACACCAGTCACTCAGGAAAGAAAACTAGCATTCCATGGACCGCACCAATAATACGTTCTCTTAAAGTTAATGTGGATGCATCTTGGAACTCAAAACATTCATCTTCTAGCTTTACTCTAATTTTAAGATATGATGCAGGTAGCTTTGTAGGAGGAAGAGCTGGACCATCATCAAGTTCAGATCCGCAAGAAGAAGAAGTTATAGGCATTCTTCAAGCAGCATATTAGGCAAAGGAAAAGAACATCATGCAACTCAGAATTGAAGACGACTGCGAAAGCTAATTTAATTATCTAAATGGAATTTCTTCTAAAATCTCTTGGCGCAGCAAAAATCTTTTGGAAGAAGCAGACAAAGTGGCTGATTTTTGGGGTTTTTCTTTTGTTCCTATGACGGGATATGTGGCTGCAGATTCCTTAGCCAAATTTTTTTTTAAAATACTTTCAGTTTCGGATTGGTATGATTACAATCCCCTTTCTTGTATTCATCACAAACTCTCAATTGATAAATCTAATATTGGGAGGAACCATTCCTCTGTATTAGATGGCTCTACTAGTACTGTGAACCAGGCTCTTCATGAGTCTTAATTTCTTTTTAATGAAATCTTATTCACACAAAAATAAACTATGATAATAAACCCTAAAACTCTAAATTTTTCATTTCCATTCTTTCATTAACTGATTCTTCTCCTCCCTCTTTCAAACAAAAAAAATCATCGATTACCGACGATCCAAAAAACTATTAATCATTTTTTAATGACTAATCATCCACGAATGAAGCAAGCCACTGGAATTACTTATTCTAATTCGGATGATCCAGGATTTGGGAAAGGGATTCCAAATAAACAATCGAAGTCGCAAACGGTTACGAAAGACGAAAAAACTCTTCGAGCAATACAAGCAGAAATAACTCTCATCAGGTACTTTTATATCAACCCGGCATTCTAAATTATATTTTAACGACATCATTCACTCAAAAATTAAATTTTCTGAAATCAAAGGTTTATGGGTTTACCAGAATCGGTCTACGCTAATGTTCTTATGGACCGGTTGCTTAATAAATGGTCGTTGTTCACGCCCACAATGACCGATTGCTCTAGATTTGTTTTTTGGTTGAAAAAAGTTAAACTAGAAATGGTCGATGTTCATGCTGAAAAAGCGGGGTTCTAACAACCACACCAATTATTTCGTTTGGCAATCTGAATAGACAAACTCCAATATACTTTCAAGATAATCAACTAGACAGTCATACTCAATCTAGAGAAAAGTATATCAAAGAGTTTTGTATCTCTATCTCGCAATTCAATCCGCAATCAGCAAATAGGAATTTGCGAGCCCAATTGAATATAAGAGAAATAACTTGAACGGTACCAAAGACCAATGTTCAAGGATCAATTAATTTCAATCAACAACCAAAGGTTGGATTTCCCAATTGATCGAGTCAATGCACAACCTGTGATATTTGAATTATATAACAAAATATTATGCGGAAAAGAAATAACACAAACACCAGAAATTTTGTTAACGAGGAAACCGCAAATGCAGAAAAACCCCGGGAACTAGTCCAAATTTGAACATCACACTGTATTAAGCCACTACAGACACTAGCCTACTACCAATGAACTACGGACTGGAATGTGGTTGAACCCTAATCAATCTCACACTGATTCAAGGTACAGTCGTGCTCCTTACACCTATGATCCCAGCAGGATACTACGCACTTGATTCCCTTAGTTGATCTCACCCACAACCAAGAGTTGCTACGACCCAAAGTCGAAGACTTGATAAACAAATCTGTCTCACATAGAAAAGTCTATTGGAATAGATAAATCTGTCTCCCACAGAAATACCTACGATTTTTTTTTTCGTATTTTGATCAATCAAGGTGAACAGGAACCAATTGATATACCGGACTTATATTCCCGAAGAACAGCCTAGAAATATCAATCACCTCACAATAATCCCAATCGATTAACGAAACAAGATATTGTGGAATCACAAATGATGAGACGAAGATGTTTGTGACTACTTTTTTTCTTGCCTATCGGAGATTAAATCTCGAGCCAATCTTAGAGAAGATAGTACTCAAATACGATAGAAACAGTAAGATCAGATCACAAAACTACAGAGAAAATAGTTGGGTCTGGCTTCACAATCCCAATGAAGTCTATAAGTCGTTAACCTACAGGGTTTCATGAAAAACCTAAGGTTAAAGGAGAATCGACTCTAGCTTATACAACTAGTATCATACAGGAGGTTTGGGGATTAGGTTTCCCAGTTGCTAGAGTTATCCTTTATATAGTTTTCAAATCAGGGTTTGCAATCTAAGTTACCTTAGTAACAAAGCATTCAATATTCACTGTTGGATGAAATCCTGATTAGATTCAAGCTAATATCTTTCAACCGTTAGATCGAACTTAGCTTGTTATACACAAATGAAATGTACCCTCATTTAGGTTTATGTAACCGTACCTAAACGTGTACACCATGTTGGCTCTACAGTAGTTAACCGAGGTTAGCTATATGAACACTCTCATATCAACCTTATTCATCTTAACCATAACTAGTTCAAATGACTCAAATGAAACTAGTTAAAGAGTTGTTCAATTGCTATATTCTCATAGAAGTATACAAGAACAAAATTGAAGCAAAATCGGTTTGATTCACTCGAATCAATCATGAACATTATAGCCACGGTTTGCAAAGAATCCATTCCTTAATATATAAATGTATTAGTTCATGAGCCAACCGATTTTAGAACTTTAACAACTCAAGTATGCATACGGGTACGCATACCTAAGTAGCCGGTCTGAGCTTGCGTTCGCCAGTATGCGAACGGGTACGCATACCTAAGTACACTTCCAAAACCCAACAGAAATTCCCGGACCTATAACTTACGCAAGTATGCGTACCGGTACGTGTACTTAGTACCCGGAATTACACAACTATAAGTACGCATACGGGTATGCATACTATAGCTCCGGTCATGGATCACATATATGCAAGAATGCATACTATGTTCATAATCCAATAGTTCTAAACTCTATTTCAATCACTGAAACTTTCTTAGAGGATGACAATAGCCGTTTTCACACACTATTAGCATCAAAGAAATTTTCAAGTTATTGAAATAATCATAACGAAACATTCCAAGTCTACACCAAATGATTGTATCACACAAACCATGTAAGATGTTACTCGGCGATTTTCACATGATCATCTTTTGACTTTCGTCAAGAATATAAGATGAACTTGGTTGAAGCGAAAGTTTACCAACAAATATTTCGAGAAATATGTAAGCGAGTTAAACTCAGCTCGAAATCTCAAATGTGTATAATCGAAAACCATATAGTAATACAACTTATGTCTCAATATAGGAGATAGAGTAGAAATAGACTTTCCAAGTGATAGATGAGTTTTAGTCTCCACATACCTTTTGTTGATGAAGTTCCACAAGCTCTCCTTAGTAGTTCTCCGTCTTCATTTGATGAACGTCGTGAAGCCTAATGCTCAACTACACAATCTATCCTAGTCCGAGACATCACTATAAGTAGACTAAAAATCAAGACTTATAGTTTTGATCACTAACATTTACAAACAAGCTTAAGATAGCAACGCTTGCGAATTCGACCGAGCAGTGCTCTAACACATGCCTACATTTACCGATTCCTACATAGAAGAAATAACTGTTTTTTATTGCTTACTTTTGACAGAATCGTATTATATGAGTGTTAACATAAACCGATTATAACATGTGAATTCTGAACTACTAATCCCGTAATCGGTTCATGTAAATGTCCACAAAAACCTATTCTTAGTGGAAAAAATACCCAATTTTTCTGTAATTTTTTTAACCTAGCATCCGTTTTTATGAGCATTTATATAGACTGATTATGTAATTGCATTGTTAGGAATTGGTTGTGTATCATGCTTACCAACTCTATGCTTGAAATTCGTAAATATATTTTAATTTGATTGTTGTTTATAGTGTATTCTCATAATCTTTTGGAACAACAAGGTAAAGCAAAAGCAAGCCGAAAAGAAATGAAGAAGAAACATGATCTTGCTTCTCCTCAGGGTTTGGATCCTCGTCAAAAAACAACAATCATGAGAAGGAACTTCGTATGCTGGTCAAACGTGCTCGAGGTTCATTGATGATGTATTGATGGGCGAGATTCAAGAATACGCATGTTAAATTATCTTATGTAATGCGCTAATTTCCTAAAACATGTAATGTGTTGATTTCCCAAAACTATGAATGAATATTTTATTTGTGGAAATATGAGACAACCGACTTATATATACATCCACAGACCCCGATCCACACAAACGGTCTATGTATTATAAGTCATACTATAATTTCACCAGTGCCGTAACGGCACGGCCTCCATGATAAGTTTAAAAGATTATGTCAATTTTAACCTTTGTCATTTTTTTGTTGGCTCTATATAAACTGACAATTGTTCTCCATGTTTTTTAGTTATTATGTTATCTTTTGGACCAATCGAAAACCAGAAAACCTTTATTATCCGAATGGTAGATCCATTACCCTACCATCGTTTGATCTTTTTGGGTAGTTTTTCAGGACAAATTGCGGTCAGCCTGTAATTTCTTTTCTTTTAACCAATTAATTTTCACATTAATAAAATCAACCACAACTTTCATAATAGTGTTACTTGTGTCCTAACGACATATAATAAACATTTGCACACTTCCACACTGAACCTGCACTACCACCACCAGAAACCACCCATTACCACTACCTTTCCACCACTATCACTATCTTCACCGGCTCCATGCACCACCACTAACAAACACCACCTCGTTCATTCCTAGTGTCTACTGATATGATTATTAATTTATTATTTATTTAATGAAAATATATTTAGAAATACGTAATGGGTTGAAAAGAGAATTTTACTAAGTTATCATGTTTCTTTATTAACAAATTTATTATTTATTTAATGAAAGTATATTTGTATTAAGATAATTATAAGACATTTATAATGAAAGATTAATAGAATATTTATTATGAGAAATTAATGATAATGTAAACAACCACAACCATCGATTTAGCTTTCCAAGAATAATTTCGGAGCGTTCTTTATCTTGCCTAATTTATCTAAATTTTGTTTTATAATTATGGGATTAACCCATGCCATAACGGCACGGGCATAATTTTTATTTGATATGCATTTTTCGGTGTTCTGATATTAGAATTAATACTTATTATTTGTCGTGTTGCCCTTCTTATCAAAAGTAAAGAAAAAATCGATTGATATCCGGTGTTTAGTCTACAAATCCTTTCTAATGTACCCATATATGATTTATTTCTAGTATGTGTGACACTTTTAAATCTTCCCAAATATGTTGGAGTTGTATCCTCAAGTCACGAATTTATCATAATTAATTTTCACATTCTCTTTCCCAAAGAAAAAAACAGTTATGTGTTTTATAGTTTACAAAGGTATCTTCTGGGTCATTTGAAATGATATTGCACTTCTGAATTCCCTTATTTTAATGACTGTGTAAAACCAAAACATTGAACTATAGAAGTTATTAAAAAATTACGTCGTCTGAGTTCATCCATTCGGGATATTTGGGTAGGCCTTAAAAATGTCCAGATCCTTGTTGACTTTTTCCCCTTCAAGGATAGTCCAAAAATATTAAAAGTCAGTATGGACTCAATAATAATATCACATTCTATGTTCTTACGAATTCAATAATATAATAAGATCTCCAGTTCCTCAGAGCTCCTATACATGCTACAATATTGACCTTCCAAATGTGAGGTTATTCGCTGCATAAAAATGATGAAACCATGGTTAGCTAGTCAGTCAAATGGTTAACCACTTAACTTGATAACAATGGACTCTGTTATCCATCATTGAATAAAAATAATGTTAAAACATTTAGTAAGGAATATATTTGTGTGAAATGCCTTATAACATCTCTTGGATGCACAATAATTCTTACAATCAGTTGGCATTATTTTTGCGCTTGTTACCTGAAAAATTAAAATCATGTAAGTGCACCCAAGAAAATCTCTCAGCTAGGTAGGGAAAGAGTCTCGATGACAAAATTATAGTTGTAAACATGTGTGCGTTATCGATATCTTCTTTGCACTATAATCTTATAGAGTTATAGCAGTAAACATGTGCGCAAAAGAAATATGTGTTCTATCATTTATAATAGTATTGTTTTAAAACCACGATATCATTGTCATTGATCCGCAAAAGACTAAAATTTTAAAAATTCATAACAACTTAGTTGAGATAAAATATTTAGCAATGTGATCAAAGTTTGAGAATATAACGAATAGAGCAATTATAAAAAATACATGTTCGGGGAAGTGTACTTCATGAAAATAACATAACCCATTGAAGAAATGAGAAAAATCCCATTGCCTCCCAACTGTGCTTGTCGAAAGCCCGGTGGAACATCCAAAATAAAACCATACCATGTTCGGTGAAATAACCATAATTTTCGTTTTTGGTCGTTTGTTTTGATTGAGGTTCAAAGTCATATATAAAAATAAGAAAACTAAAAAAAAAAGACCCGGGAGCAAGCAAAAAAGTGACAGTGATTTAAGACTATGCAACTAACTCGATTTGGAAAAATAGAAAAATATTAGTCAAATACCTTCTCGTATAGATGAAGGACATGAGTGCATTTTATTTTTCACCGGCCACCGTTGTTCACCAATAGTTACCACCCCCACAACACCATCCACCACAACTCTTGCTACCGAAACAACTTCCGCCATCACTGTCCATAACACCATAACGTTTTTGCCATCTCCACTACTCGTCAACTCCACCACAACCACCACTATGGCCATTTATATAATTAATAGCAAATCTAAGTATTAGTTAATAAAAATGTATTTATATAACTATTAATAGAGTAATTTATTTACTATCATTTTTAACATGATATTTATTATGACATAAAAAAAATTTGGCCATTAATCGCATTTATATTCCCAATCACAACCATCACTTATGAGAAACAACCATTAATAGTTTCTATTGATATAATTTTTAGTAAAATTATTTATTATTGAAATTATGTATTTATTAGATTAATCAAGGAAAATGAAAATTTAATTAATCATTCATCATAAGAAATTAATGAGACACCAATTAATAAACACTAATAATAATATTTAAGCAATTAATGGAATATGTATTTATTAGATTAATTAAGAAAAATTAAAAATTAATAAACCATTAATTATGAGCAATTAATGCCAACACCAATTAATAAAACATTTATACTAACACTAAAGTTGAACAATCCATGACCGTGGATTTATCTTTTTCCTAGACAAATCTTGACCACTCTTTATCTAGGCTAAGTTAGCCAAACTGTGCTTTGTATTCTAGACTAGATACACTGGTGTTCTTCGTGAATGGAAACATCAATTCAGAATATTTCTACGAGCGAATGAAACATCTACCGATTCTGGGATGATGTTTTGTCAAGAAAATCAAAAAACTTCCATGTTTTGATTATGAATTAACATTAGATAAATTCTAGGTTAACAAGATTAAACATTTATTAATTGACCAATTAATACCCCCTCTGTATTTTTATTTTCGTCCTCTATTATATTTTCGTCTTTCCTAAAATACCGGCCAGCTTCTGTTTATAGTTGTATTTTCTCATCAAACTCTCAAATATGCTCTTTAATTTTTTATAATTATAAAATCATTTTTAATATGACCAATCTGGAATCTTAATGGTAACTTTCATAAACCAAAAACAAATTTGTTTAATATTTTTCCTGTTTATCCCCATTCATTTTTTAAAATATTTTTTTTTATTATATCTTCTTTTCAAAGTTTCCAAAATAAATTTGATTTTATATTTGCTCATTTTTTTTCTTATTTAATTTGCAGTTAAGAAAAATTAAAAATTAATAAACCATTAATTATGAGCGATTAATGACAACACCAATTAATAAAACATTTATACTAACACTAAAGCTGAACAATCCATGACCGTGGATTTATCTTTTCCCTAGACAAATCTTGACCACTCTTTATCTAGGCTAAGTTAGACAAACCGTGCTTTGTATTCTAGACTAGATACACTGGTGTTCTTCGTGAATGGAAACATCAATTCAGAATATTTCTACGAGCGAATGAAACATCTACTGATTCCGGGTTGATGTTTTGTAAAGAAAATCAAAAAACTTCCATGTTTTGATTATGAATTAACATTAGATAAATTCTAGGTTAACAAGATTAAACATTTATTAATCGACCAATTAATACCCCCTCTGTCTTTTTATTTTTGTCCTCTATTATATTTTCGTCTTTCCTAAAATGTTGGTCAGCTTCTGTTTATAGTTGTATTTTCTAATCAAACTCTCAAATATGCTCTTTAATTTATTCTAATTATAAAATCATTTTTAATATGACTAATCTGGAATCTTAATGGTAACTTTCATAAACCGAAAACAAATCTGTTTAATATTTTTCCTGTTTATCCTCATTCATTTTTTAAAATATTTTTTTTTATTATATCTTCTTTTCAAAGTTTCAAAACTAAATTTGATTTTATATTTGCTCATTTTTTTCTTATTTAATCTGCAGTTAACAATTTTGTCCAATTTTAATAATTTATTATTGTTGTAGGGCCTACGGCCCATAGATGTGCGGTCCAACTAGATAACTAGGATTTACCTTTACATGTATATAAAGGATATGACCATGTAACCTAATTATTCTATTGAATAGAAATCCTTCATTTTCTCTGCCTCTTTGTCTTCTTCTCTATGATTCTACTGCAACACGTTATCAGCACGACTCTACCAACGTGATTTTTTTTTCTTCGTTCAAGATTGGTCATGGATTATTTCTTGAAGATTAGCGTGGTTCTGATCATATTTTTTTATCATCATGGATGCGTTACCAGGTATTTCTTTTGAACAAAGAAATTTTGTTTTCATAGTATTTTCTAGAGTTCCACGAATATATGATTGTCAAACATAGATATTTCACCGTTATAGTTTCACGAAATTTGAATATGTTCAACCCAATTAGGTATTACATACTCTATAAAAATTTCAATCAAATCGGAATATGATGCAATCTCCAAAACATGATTTTAATAAAACTATGTATGTTCAGAAAAACCCTAATTTTTAACAGCGTCGAAAAACCTAAGTTTTGAGAATTCCAACCGTTTGATTATGCTATATTTTTTGTATGTTTTGTATATTGGTTTTATGCAGATATTGTATAAATTTAATAAAGATCCAACCATGGGAAATACTCCAAACTACGTGATATTTCCAGCTGTGTTCACAGAAACGTGAATTGGAACAGTCATACGGTGTCATGTATATCCTTTTATCTAGCCGTTGGATTACCTTGAATTTTGTTTATTTTTAGAGAAATATTTTGATGAATCTTCTTTAAAAGTTTCATTATCATCGGATATGGTTAAAATTGTTTTCCGGTCACTAAAGTTGGATAATGAAATTTCAAATCTTAAGGTTAACAATAAATTTGGGCCTATATGCGAATAGTTTATATAATGAAATTTCTAATCGATGGGCCTGAGTACTTCATATATAATGGACCATATATGTGGATTTTTGTTAACCATGACCTAGTCAACCCAATGGACCAGGCCTTGACCAATCCGTTGACCGGATTTTGATTAAACCAACTCGATTAAATATTTGGACTCAGAAGGACTTGAGCGCCATTAAAGAGCCTCTAATACAGAAGTAAATTGTGTCTACAAGGGATTTACTTCCATCATGAAAACCTTCAACCAGTGACGATGCATTGTTCAAAAGATGAAGGCATTAAATCTACTTTTTAAGGCGACATATTGATTTCAGAGGATGAAATGCTCTGAAGGAAGTTTTTTGAAACATTCATGAAATTTCCCCCCGAAAATTTGAATGTTCATTGGAATTTAATACACTTGTAATATTGACTCAAGTAGTAACAATACAAAGTAAATGTATTTACTGAGCATGAGACAGAGATGTAATTCTGACTCATTTGAATGAGAGTTGGGAACTTGGTATAAACATTTACTGAGTATGGTACAAGCGATGGAATGCATGTATCATATAGTAGCAGCCAACTACAAGATATATAGAGAGTTTAAATGACAACAAACTCACTATATGTTAAAAGAAGGTCATACCCCCGCTTGTCAACTTCAGTGGCAATAAGAAACTTGTCCAATTAATATACTTACATTTTGATAAGTTTATTAATTATGTTTATTCAACTGAATTTTGTATGATTTGATCCTAGACTATTGATTGTATGGTAGTTTAATAAACATTAAAAAAAATTTTGCGAAGAAATGAATTCATTGTCTGTACTTATGGAATGAAAAGTATATCATTTCCATGAGACTGAAATACTCTAAAGTTGTACCATAAAAAAAAATACTCTAAAGCACTTGAGATATACTCAAAAGTACTTGAGTTAAAAGGATCATTCGTACATTATATGATGAAAAGTATATCATCTTCATGAACTGTAACACTCTAAAGTAAATGAGATAAATTTTCTTTTGGTACATAATAAGGCCACATCACTTATTACACGAAGCTCTTAAGGAAATATATTAAACTGCTTGTTGAATTGTTTCCTTATATAATACCATGTGATGATTGGATCATTACAGGTAATAGCCGAGCGAAGAAATGCTCAATCTTTGCTGCCTAATTGGTATAAAGATTAAAAGTTACATGAGCTATGTAAGAACTAAGAGCTAATCACACTTTGTCAAGTTCATACGAAATCTGTGCGAACGGTTATCGTACGAAAATTCATTGTGAGAATGGGAATGCATCTATAAATTGCCTCTAATGAATGTGAAAAGAATCACATTTTAGAGAAAATAATGAGTCAATTTGGTGAACTGTAAATCACTAGTATTTGGATTATGGAATCCATATTGACCTCGAAAATGAAATGTTGGAATTGATTCATACAGACTTTGACATGACCATAAAGGAACTTTGGTTGTGGCATGATGTTTTTTTTTAAATGACTCACACAAATATCACTTTATTTGACGGGACGATACAATGGGAAAAAGATTGACATATTGCGCAGTGCCGCATATCTCGTAATAAGTGTTTCTTAATGTACCGGATGCACCACCCCCTTCCCATTAAGATTTTAAAGTAAGAAAGCATACCGTTTATTTTACAAAGTCAAACAGGATTGAGACCATCCTAAGATGCAAATGGTAGACAACCCATTTTTACAAATAAAACAAGGTGATTTTTAGAAACATATCCATGCAGACTGCGGATCATTAAAGTACTTATGGCTTTGGTGGATGTTTTGACACTTTGGACTAGTTATAGTTCCAAAGAAGTTTTGCGTTTGGAAAACTACTAGCGTATATTATACATGTAAGGGCTCACCACCCCTTGTAAATGCTAGAGAGTGTGCATCAAAAGGACTTGATGAATATTGCATGTCAACATAGAGCATCTTATACCCAATGGTCTCGCAAAGGCTACCATCAAAGGTTACAGATGGTTTCTAAGGAATAGGTTATGCGTACCAACCTACCTTTTATTGCTTTGCGGATATGCAATATTGCACGCATCTTTACTTAATTCGTTTTAGAACCCAACATTAGTTAACCTTTTCTGCGTACCAGTTGGTAACTGGACAAAAGCTTGACATTCGTGTTCTTATACATTTTCGGTTGCACTATATCCGTGCCATTACGAGTCCACATCTTACTATGATGGGTCACGAAAACGATTAAGTAGTTATGTTGGATATTTACTCCCAACAATTATCCGCGTTTTAAAACCTTTGGCAGGAGATCTCTTACCGCTATATTTACGGGTTGTTATTCTAATGAGACAGTCTTCCCGTCGTTAGGTGAGGATAAGAAAAAGTATTTTTTAAGGGAACGACAGGATTTGTCGTGGTGTGTTCCCACTGTGTCTCATATTAATTCTTGTACTCCACAAATGTAAATGTGAAGTGACAAAGAATAATCGATTTTCAGAATGTACACTGATGTCGTGAAAGTGATGAGATCACACATATCAGCTGCAAACCTACCTGCAAGGCTACAAATCCTCGATAAGGGATATTCACCATAGACTAAGGTGTTGCAACTACACTTAGTGGAAGTGTGGTTGAGGCCATGGCTCCATAAAGGAAGTTGGGGAGACCACTTGGTTCGATCGATCCTTACCTAGAAAGGAAGTAGATGAGTAAGGCACAACTTATTTGTATCATCAGAAATCATCTCATAAGATTGTCTCTGAATATGTCCATGAATCAAATTGGAGGACGCTCCGAAGTTTAATGATTCCAGAGAACAATGACATCCCAAGTGGATTATGAGAATGTGCACGAGTCAATGGAAAGATCATGCGAGCATATTGATGATTAATTTCATGTACACTTGCTTAAGGAAATAGAGCAAGATGAGATCGAACCAAGCTCCTTGTTGCCTAATATCAACGAATAGCATATTTGGCCTACAATCTAGGAAGAACTTGGTTCTTTGACAAATATATAGGTATTTGGTGTGGTAGTGCTAACCAACCAAGTGTAAATCCTATTGGACATACATGATTAATTTGTCACAAATCATAATGAGAAGAAAGCAGTCTTAAAGTATAAAGACTCTCCTTATGGCACGAGGTTTCTCACAAAGCCCTGGAATTTTTCTCTTGTAATGAACGTTATAGCGTTCCACTACATAGTTACCTTGGTAATTTCAAAAGGACTCGAAATGCAGCATATGTATGTGATTGTTACGTATCTCTGAAAGAATCAAGAGGTAGCAAATATTTATAAAAGTACTTGATAGCCTTTTGTTGCCCAAATCAAGTGACTCTAAACCACAGAGTGCGTCTACAGTTAGATAGAACGCTCACTTATAGATTGAAGCAATCAGGCGGATGTGGTATACCCGTCTAAGTGGCTATTTGATTTGGAGGGGATAGACAAGTAAGTTATTTTTCCTTGCATATTCACAAGAAAATTCCTGATTTGGAATTGTAGTTATTTATGTCGATGGTACAGATATGATGGGTACTGATGTAATAAGAGACCTTAAAAGCTATTTGAAATCCGATTTTGAGATGAAAAATCTGGGGAAAGCTCGACCGAACACTGAGCTTGTGGGATATTATTCCACCAGTTTGCATATGTCTAAAATTGTCAGGCAATTTAACAAATACATGCATCCTGATAGCACTCCCATGATTAGTTGAGGTTCAAATGTAAGTAAGTGACCATTTCGTCTAAAGGAAGGTGACGAAGATGTGTTGGGAGATGAAATTCCCATATCTGAGTACAATAGACGCATTGTTGTACTTAGTATAATAATGTACTCGATTAAATTTTACATCCTCAGGGATGTTAGCTAGATATAGCTTAGCGCCAACGCAACGTCATTGGAATGGTATAATGAACATAATCATATACTTAAAAATAACCATTGACATGAATTTGTTTTATCCAAGCAAAGACATAAAAAGGGAATGCTAAAGGAACTGCAATCCAAAGATTGTTGATTATGAAGGAACAATAATCTCTTCTCCAACGAAAGTAATCAGGGGGAGGTATGGTAGACTATTTTCTAAGTCATTACCGATATTCAGTTTCGAAAAGTACATGACTAAATGAACTGTCTAGAACAACTCTGAAAGTAATCATGGGGAGATGCCGACATCAGGGGAAGAATCCAAGGATATGATGTCAACATATTTTACTTCGGAATTGAAGTTGTGTTGTACTCTTTTCCTTCATCGAGGTTACTTTTTCCCACATGGTTTTGTTACTCGACAAGGTTTTTAATGAGACAACAACAAAACACCGGGAAGTAATTTCCCAACAAAGGCTATTATCTTTCCCACGAGGATTTTCTGCCTTAGGAGTTGTGAAGCAACTAATCAACTTCAACGGAGCAAAGTGATCATCTGCAATGAATCACCTTTACTTGCATCTGTCACGTTGCACTCTTTTCCCTTCGTCAAGGTTTTGTCCCACTGGGTTTTCCTTGTCAAGGTTTTAATGAGGCAACATGTTCGAGCCCAACTATGTTCTAGGTTTGCTTAATATTGTACTCTTTTTCTTTAAGTTCATGTTTTGTCCCTTTGGGTTTTCCTGACGAAGTTTTAATGAGGCAATTAACTTAGATTCGTCGATCTTTGAAGATCGTATTGCATGTGATGAACTACATGTAAAGTACGAGACAACATGTGAAGAGTTGTACCAAGGTTTTGTCCTACTGGGTTTTTCCTTGTCAAAGTTTTAATGAGGCAATTGATTTCGGCATAAGTCATTAAGGAGAGAAAGACATTTGAAGAACTACATTCGAAGAACTATATGTAAAGCACTGCATATGAAGTTGTATTGAACCGCACAAGGGGGGGTGTTGTAGGGCCTATAGCCCATAGATGTGCGGTCCAACTAGATAACTAGGGTTTACCTTTACATGTATATAAAGGATGTGATATCCATGTAACCTGATTATTCTATTGAATAGAAATCCCTCTCTTTCTCTGCCTCTTTGTCTTCTTCTCTATGATTCTAGAGCAACAATTATTGGAACTAGTTGGAAGCCTAACAAGCTAAGCTCCAACAACATACTACTACATTAACTGAACAAGTTGCTGTGCTAGCCTACTAGCGAGCCTCATGGCATGGGTAACTTAGCCAAGGGAGCCGAAGCGGATGGAAGGGGCTGAGATTGTGTCACAAGGGGGGGCAAACTAACTCTAACTTCCATGTTAATTTCTGCAATATTACGTCATTGGGGGCTCGAACCTGGGACCTCCTAGAACGCAAAAAACTTTGGGGAACGGGATGACCAGTTGAGCTAGCTTATTTTAATAATATTTTTTTTTTTCATTTTTGTCAACAATATGATATTTAATATGGATAATTTAGAAAAATTCTCCGATCTTTTTATTTCTTTGACTTTTTCAAAGCGGAATAAAATAAAAAGACGGAAGAAGTACTAATTAGTCAAGGATAAATTAGTCATCAAAAAAAATAGTTGGTTCAGGGTTTTTGATTTTACTTCATAATGATCCGTTTTCATCTCCTAATGGGATGCCTCGAATGATTGAAATAGATCCCAAACTACTAGATAATTGCCGTAAAATGCTTGCTTGCTACTTACAAATAGTGCCAAATCTGGGAGGAAGCCTAAAAGGCATCATTTATGATTCCTAATATCAGTATTCAGTAGTGCTCATTGCTCATATTTTGACACTGACACGTTTTCTCTAGGGCCGAAAGAGATTAATCAAGTTAGTAATAAGGATTGATTTGTGTCTTGATGACACCCCTAACAAAAAAAAATAAAAAATTGGAAAGAGGTATCACCTCATAAATTAATATAAAATTTTGCTTACATTGATCGATTACATTTGAAAACGGAGAAAAACAATCCGTACAAAATTACGAAAATAGAAAATTGTACAGAGATTTTACAACCCGTTGGAGAAATTGACACCCCTAACTACTAAACCCAGTAGAAAAACCTAACTTGTGATGGGATTGGGAATTTAAGAACCGACTGATTTAAGATATAATGATCTCCATGATAAGGACAATCATAACACAGAACAGACATCGGTCACAAAGAGTATAGTGCAAGTTTGTTGCACTGAGATACACGGCATTACACTGTGCCAGATTCATTCAATTGATCACATCAGATAAACTAACTTTTTAGGAGTCGGTTTAGTCCAAATAAATATGAACATGCTATTTCTTGGATTTGATGTTTGGAAATAAAATCAATTGTAGGATTTCATTTCATCAGGCCAAACATGACATATATAGGATGAAATCTTAGACTCTCCATTATTTTGTACATCTTTAACAAGTATGGAAGTCCCTCTGGCAGCATGACCTGAATCTGATTCTGTTACGAATATCTTTGTTTATCTTAGCATAAAACAGGAGTACCAAGTTCTCACAAAAAATTAACCCATGAATTTATAAACAACAAATGCTTGAAATTCAAACCGATAAATTATAAAGTTACAGGTAACGAAATAAGTTAACCTTTTCTATAAGAGTCTAGTTGCATAATGAAATGTATTTCCAACTGGTTTTCCTTCTAACGCGTCAAAATGCAAAGATGATGTCAACATAACCATATCAAGAGATCCTAACCCAAGAATAAAACTTATAAAGCAGTTATAGCAACAGAAGAATCAATGACAGCAGAAACTTCGGCAAACAATAAAAATCTGATAAATGTCATTGTCATCACCATGTGAATACCAATGTCTGCATTTCAATCCTTAACATGACATATAAAATCTGAATTTGTTTCAAGTATTTCATCAACTGACTGACTAAAGATAAGTATGTGGTATCACATTCTCCCTTAATATCTGCCGTACTAAAGAGAATTTCTTCTGTTCTTCAACTTAATATCTGACGTACTTACAAAACATGCCCTCTACCTCTAATTCGTTACATCATGTACGATTAAACCCAGCAAAAGATTTCACGAGTTTCAAAAACTTTGTTAGATTATTCACTAACTTCCAAGATTCAGTTTGCATGAGGATCTTGAAAACCAGCTAGCCGACGCAACCAACGTCGTACATATCCCCCAACATATGGCTCTAAGGGCAAGCCAGTGGTTTCGGGTAGAAACAAGTCGATGAAAACCAGTGAAAAGAAAGAAAGCAAACCTAGCAACAGAAACATGTAAATAGGGCCTAAAGCACTTAAATAGCTCAAGTACAACACAGTCATGATGAGGTAAGAAAACCAGTTAGCAACTGCTGCCATCCCTGCACATATGCCTCTATATCTCAACATGCAAACCTCTGAATTCACCACCCAAGGAACGGTTCCGAGCGCAGATGCATATAACATAAGGTAAGATGTAAAAGTGATTGTTACCAAAAATCCACAACCTTTAATCAGGCAAACTCTGGTGAACCACTCACCACCTTCGTCTAGACATGCTAATTCACCACTGAGGTTTGCTGTCAGGCATGCACCTGTTTTGACCTGTGCATAGAAAGCAAGTAAAATACGTGTTATCATCAAAAGCATTTGGTTAGTGCAAACACACATAAGCATATAACTGCTGTTAGGTGGTTAAATTTACGATTTACAGCTGAACTATTACAACTCAACCAGCCTATCCAAGTGACAAACAATATCTACAAGACCTTGCAACATTCAACCTGCACACTATCAGTTCAACACATCAACTGCAGTACAACACTCTAACAGAAGCTTAGTCAACATACTAACTAATTTGTCACTTCCTATAGCCTATAGTAGATTGTTTTAGAAGGTTAAACATTGGTGAGCTAGACAGAGCCTTAATGCATGCTGAAATTCAATAACCACACGACTCATATATTTCTCGACGGACCTAGCACCTCCAACAAATAACTGATGTTTATTATATCACTTTTGATTGGTGAAGAAAATTTGTTAGCACCGCGGTTAAAGAACATTGAAGAAAACAAAAATAATGAGTTCCAAAAGATAAAGTCAAACTATTAATAATAACAGATGAAATGTTAACTTACTCCTTTGATAGCACAGAACCCACACCCAGAGGACACTTGCAAGCATGTCATACACGTCCATGCTTCTGCACCTGGTGCTGCTGCTGTGTATATCGGACATGCGGTGTTCTTGAAGACCTCAAAACTACTCACCATTGGAGATGTGAAAGAACTCACTGCAAACATAGCAGCCATTCCGAAGAAGCAAACAGTAATACCACACATACTATATAGAATTTGCTTCCTTCTTCCATTTCTTTTAATAGAAAAGTAGGAAATCCAGTACTGAACATTATCTATACTAGCATCTGCAAGACGAGACCAAAGAGAGCTTTTCTAGCGAGCTAACTCACATATATTAGGTACGTAATACACGATTGCGTTATAACCAACAAGCTGATGTATAACTTGAAGACCAACACCATATACAAGCCCTCTGCGTACTGCTGAAGTACCCCACGCGCTTCTTATCTCTGAAATAATGCTACTTGAACCTTCAACTTCCTTTTTCACTTCCTATATGACAAAAGCAAACCAAAAAGGGGAACATAACAAGTCAATAGTCAACTTCCGTTGAAAACCATCTCATGCATAAAAAGGACCCTATACATATAATTCCTAGCAGAGCAACTTTAAGCTAGTATAAGTTTCATCAATCACCTTAATGTAGTTCATCTTGGGAGAATCAGGGAGTGACAATAAGAAAAGGAACTGAAGTACAGCTGGAAACCAGACCCGTTCAAGCATCAGATGCCAGGTGGTTCTTGATCCCTGAAAAGGCATTTTCAACTTTTTAATATTTCAGGGTTTCCAAGAAACTGATCAGGTAAGAACATAAAAGGTTAAAAATCATTATAACATAAATACATCAGAGGTACCTGGGTATAACTGGAGTTTCTCCAGTAGCACCAAAATTGCCCAAGCGCAATAAGGAAACCATATGTGCTAACAAGAGAACCTCTGATTCTAGCAGGAGAAGCCTCTGCTACATAGATAGGTGAAATCATGGAAGCCATTCCAACTCCAAACCCTATGCCTACGGTTCCAACAACTGAATGCCGTGAAATCAAGAGTAATGCATTAAGGAATATCAAGACATCAGCAATCATAATAGAGAGTTTTCGACCCAATGTGTCACTTGTCCAGGCACCAACTGCCGCACCGATCATTGCTCCTACTATGGCCATAATAACAAGGTTTTCCTACCAATAGAGATTATACAAAATTAAGAACTTTGTGATAAATGGTGACCACTAGAGTATTTTTAGTAATAAGAACAATATAGAATAACATGGAGTGAAACTTACATGAAGCACAGATTGGAAACTATTTTGGTCATAAATACAGGCCATAGAGATTACTCCTGCAATTTAATAGACATGTTTAATCACAATTGTAGATATTTGTGTTATCTTATTGAATTGAGACTATATACATTACTCTGATAAGGAGGTAGCGCATCTGTGAAATACCCTACGAGAAAAGCCCCAATTCCAGCAGTAAATGTGAGGCGTGTAAGAGAAGGATGTTTCCATGATACACGCCACTCTTCTCTCCTTAATCTGATAAATGCTATGGCTTCTTCTCGCAATCCACCCCTTACCATTCTCAGCTGCGAGATCCAAATGCTTACATTAGTAATCAATAATGTAGAGTAGAAATGTTAGCGAAGATGCATTTGAGCATATATAAAAGACATATTATTATGTGTAATTCACGATGAATATAGGAGTATAATCTGGGTGAGCAGAAAATGAAGTTAATCTCCACATGCTCATAACAATAATTTTGGCATGTGAACTTCTCATGCATTAACATTGAGAGCAAGACAGAAACAAATAAAAATTGCTAGCCAGTAGAACCTTTGATTCTAACAAGACAAATACAACTTTGGAGAAATCCTTTCTCTATGCTTGACGTATCAATAAGCAGACCAAGTACTAACCAAAGCTCATAGTCGATACTAAGGGTTATCCAAACATCCAAGTGACAACATCGAACAAATGAACACAACTTATTTTAGTCAGTGATGAGGATATCACTTATAAGAAATGAAGATTAGCCATTAAAAATATATAGCACTATGGGGGTTTTCTTACGGTTTTAAGGAGGAAAAAATGAAAAACACAACAAAGCCAAATACCAAACCCACGTCGTCAATTTCATAATAATACCACATTCTGTCATGATTTCCTGAGATTTTTACCTTAAAAGGAAGCAGAAACACTCAAAAGATGTGCAAAAAATCTTAAAACTGATCAATAGCATCACCTTTGATGCGCCATTCAAGTAACCAAACATCAGTTCAGATCAAATATCTTCATCAAAATCTCTTCATATGCTTATAAGAAACACATACGCACTATATTTTATACATTTATCGTGCCATGATGGCACGGACTTTGGTTTGTTCTTGAACAAAGAGATCTGTAAGGGTTTTTTTCTAGCACACAGGGCCCACGTACATAAAAGCAAGACATAAAACAATGCTTCCCACATGAAAGCATTGGAGAAATGGTAAAGTAGCAAAGAGTAACATCAATAAGAAATTCATAGTACTGATAAACAAACTTGAAATGACAACAATACACATTTGTATCTCCTTCACTGGTTAACGCCCGATAAATTAATGAAAATGGGATGAGAAAGTCCAAATGCAGCGACAAGTAGAAATGTCCAATAAGATGTCTAAGATGCCTACTTTTTGAGATACAGAAACACTGTAACTGACCAACTTGCAAGTGTGGTCTTCGATGCTTAACAAAGTTGATTTTCTTTTTCAGATTCTCTCCCACCTGCAAAATCATGTGTATTGCTGAACATTTTGTTCCCTTGGTGAGCAATTTAAACGTTGTTCGGATATATCATTTGTTAGACTACACAGTTGTGGTAATGCAAATATATCGCAAAATACAATTGTCCATTAGATAATCATTCCTTTCATTTCTCAATTCAATGAGTTCATACATGTAGCTAGTACTCTGCAAAAGCTTTAATTCTTCACAATTTCGCTTTCTAGCCTCATGTTTTGTATCAGCTTAAGACTGTATACACGGCTCCATAAAAAAATATTCTAATGAATGCTTTTCTAGCCATGCTGTAGGCAGATGTATTAACATCAGGATGAACATCTCGAAATCCAAGTTCTTAATTCTAATCACAATGTTCTCCCAAATAACTTCTGCTACCCAAGTAACCTTTACTCTTGAGAGTATGCAAGAATGCAACATTCACGATATCAAGCATAAATATGCACAGAGGAAACTTAACATTCAACTTGAAGAAAAGAACAAAAAACTCCTAACATCCACCAACCTAATTTCTCTATTATCGCATAGTCAATTAGGAATCGACAACTAAAATTAAGAAATTGACAGTCCAAAGCCCTAAATTTTCAATACAACTAAAATTCACCACTTCTTAACTAATAAGCCAAATCTTATCACAATTAGGCATACTAATACTCTGAAGATGATAGCAATCTACAACATTTATAACTTCAATCATTTATGAAAATCAACCAAAAACCCAAAAATTGAATCAAATTTAGGATTCTGATATTAATCAACAACACCCCACCAACAATAAAACAAAGATGATAAATCAGTAAGTAATCAACTTCAAAAAAGGATTTTTACGGAAACAAAGTAATGGATATACATCATGACTTCATGAGCATTAAGTAATTCCTCAACCAATCAAGTATTCATAAAGCCCTAAATGGAAGCAAAATTCAGGGTCCTCATGATAATCAACAAAACCCCAAACAAACATAGGGTTTAGAGAAACTTACTTTGATTTTGTCTCTGTAGAAATCCTTACTTAAAGAGAAGATAGTAGAAAAAACGCTGGCATTTATGACCCCTACACTAGCATTCATTTCACAAAGTCACGGATTCCACTATCACATTGTGTCAATCTGAAAACACACTACTTCATCTTATATTCATCTTACTAATAATATTCTGTTAAACCCGACTAAATCTTATATTCTGTTATTAAACCTGACTAAATTTTCACTTCTTCTTCATCTTTCTAATATTCTGTTAGGCATTTATACAAACAACCAATGTTCACAACGTCGTCATAAAAATACAACATTATGTCACGATCTCCTGAGATTTTTACCTCAAAAGGAAGCATAAACACTCAAAAGATATGCAAAAAATCTTAAAAATGATCAAGAGCATCACATTTAATGTCATTCAAGTAACCAAACATCAGTTCAGATCAAAAATCTTGATCAGAATCTCTGCATATACTTAAAAAAGAACACATACAAGCTATAATCCATACATTTAAACCCAAAATGAAAACCAAAAAGAGAAAAGAACTTACCAGTCGATGGGTGTTCAGCCGTTTCTAGACCTACACACGAAAATCTCCACCAGACCTAATTTTCCAGAAGCGTGATAGTTAGAGGGAAAGGGTGATGAAAAACCCCAACCCTTTTTCTTTTCTTTTATTTTTGTCTGCCAAGAAAAAGACAAAAGTTTGTACCGCGAAATTCAGAAACCGCTTTGCATTTGAGTTGTAAGGAACAGTGGAGTGGAGTGTACAGCACATGTATACTCGTGCCAAGAGAAATTCGATTAAGAACCGATTTAATGAATTTTGGACCGCCATGACCGTGCCAGCTAACATTGCCAAAGAACCCATCATCATCGTGATATAACCCTCAAAATCACAGTTTTATTCTCCTTAATCTTGATCTTCTGATGGAGTCGGGAGAATTCCAAGATGGAAACCAAGCAGTTAAAGTGATAAAAATATCATACCGGGAAATAAATCGAGATGATAGGTTTCCTGGCATTTTTTACAGTGATTAGTGATTTGGAGCTCAAGCAATAAAAAAGAAACCTGGCGGCGCATACAACTTAAGCATTCAGAATTGCATCGAAGGAGTCAAACGAAGTGTTAGGAATTAGTCAGATGACGCCAGATGTGCCTCAATTGTGCCGTAAACTTCGCGTTATTTTTTATTTTCTTTTTCTTTTTTTTTTGCTTAACAAACAATTATATTGATACAGAGTTTTTTTGTTTTTTTAAGCATGCTATTAATTAAAAGGAGTTATGTCTACTAGTTAGACACCCTGCGATTGCGGTTATTATATATAGGGTTTTCCAGAATCCTATCAATTACACTCGGCCGTTAGGGATACCGACCGGTTTAAAGGCTTGCTGCACCGGCTAAGTGCAGTCGCGTTGGCTGCGACACTGAGCTAGGTTTAATTTCCAGTAATTTTGATTAAGTGTACTACGTTGTTAAAGTATCTGAATAAAATGAACTTATTTATGCATCTTTCTCACTTATATTTACAGTAATCGATCAAAATACGACTTATCGACTAAAAGTGTACACTACAACCCATTAAATTTGGCCTCAAAGCATCCAGAGAACTCAATACAAGATTGGAAAAAAGTGGTGTAACAGGGTTGATTCTTGTCTTTGGTAGAAATGAAAACACATTAGTGAGGAGTCTCTGGCATTTACACTTTTCAATAAACCTCAATGACCCACTGCAGTGAGTTTTCAATACACGTCGCAGTGAGTTTTCGATACACATCACTGACCAATTGCAGTGTTCATTCAAATCACTTCAATGACATTGAATAATCTATAGATAGTCATTGATTAATGCAGTTAGAGCTTTTGCATTATAATCAATCACGTGGAGTGAAACAGTAAAGTTAGTTTTCCTCTTGTTTGACATGTAGATGCTTGGCTATAAATAGGCATAATCAGGAACACATACACACCCACCCAATTTCTAAAAGAAAATATATACTTCTACAAGTAATCTCCTTCTCTCTTTTTTTTGTTATCTTTTCCACTAACTTTTTAGGTTCAAACATGGTTAGGTTCTCCCCGGAGGAATATGAGGCTCTTACTAAGACCTACTGTTCTGTTGCAAATCGTGAAAATCAACAAAAAGACCAAGAAAGTAGAGTTTTTGGGGATCTGGTGGTGCAAGAGTTTACCGACATAATAGGAAATATCAATGGACGGTGTAATAAAACATCGTGTGTCCACAATTAAAAGGGAGATGAAAATATTCATAGCACTACAAATACCACTATATCGTAATGTTCCTGCTGGATGGAATGAATCGACAATTGTAAGTTAATTCGATATAAATATATATAATATTTAAAAGAAAATTACCCAATAAAACATTGTATGTTGATATGTGTGTATTTATTGCATGAGGGTCATGCGAGGGAGTTATACTTGGAAGAAAAAGGAACGGAGTTTAAGTTCCATAATTGCTACCTTAGTTTGAAGCATCATTTTGCTGCTCTGAACCCCCAGCTGTTAGCACTTGAAAACCCTGATGCCGGTAAAAACTAACTCCGGCAATTAATTGGTTTTGTGGGCACACCTTTCTGAAAACCCTCACGAGACTACAACTCGTCCATTCACTTAACGGTTTAAAGTCTTATTCCACATGCTAAGTGCAGTCGCATTGCCTGCGACAATGAGCTAGGTTTAGGTTTAATTTCCAGTAATTTTGATTAAGTGTACTTCATTGTTAAAATATCTGAATAAAATAAAATTATTTATGCATCTTTCTCACTTATATTTATAATTATCGATCTTAACACAACTTACCGACTCAATGTGTACACTACAAATATATATTCAATTTGTAATCAACAACATTTTTACAGGACGTTATGTAACTAAAGGTACTTCTGCAGACCCTCCATACTCATTTTGAGTTTTCAAATATCGTGTTGTCAAGTCTGGTCTCGTCTATCAATATCTCGAACAAGTGGATGATAATTTCTTATCACGAATTAATTTTTTTTTATCTTCACTATCAATATGTGTTTGGGAATCTTCATCAATGTCTACATTACCTAAATTTTCTTTTTGGTTATAAAAATCCAAACTCGTCGACAATGAGAATCACAACTGCTTCCAATAACAAAAAGTCTCAAAGAAGAAATATTTTCACATAGTTTTTTTTTTTTGGCTTAGTAATACCATATTCATCATCAACAAATGGACGATGATGATCCTTGGGAAGGTTTTGATGAGACGAGCTTGGAGCGGTGTTAGATACTTACTCGGACGTCAGTCATCAAAGTTCAATAGAATTCGAGACAAACACACCGGTTCTGGATAACACATGGAACCCATATGATTACCGCAATAAATCGGTTGTCTTCGACCTCACCCCCTGTCCAATGGTAAAAAAATCGGAGCGTTTCATCCTAACTCATGTGGTGCCTCAAGTAGCTGACAAAAAATTGTTGGTCCGGCCGGAGAACAGAGAGTTAGAAGATCTTAGACATGGAGGAGAGTAATGGGAGAAGAAGATGTATCTACACAAGTCCTCCGACAATTAGCAAGAGATAAAACTGAAGGTGTTAACGATATCCATTTCCAAAGTAACCTTTGGTTTCTTGCATAACAATTTTACGCAGAGGGCAGAACCGCATTGGGATCTATAAAACCAGCACGCCAAAGAATCGTCAGGTTGGTTGTATTGGTCGAGGAGCCAAATAGGTTATCTTGAAGACTATATTTTGACGGTGAAGGTGATTCTTTACTTCTGTTTGGTTATCCATTTAGTTAATCACCACAATTTTTTGTTCCTAATCAAATCCAATACAAATTGTTGGATTTTCTTTATTATTGCAGGATCCTAGTGGTAAAATGTTAGAAAACGTTCACCGCAAAGTGGTTGAACATCCGGAGTATGGAAAGCATATAAGGGTGGGAGCAGTATTAGTTTTGAAGAATGTGGTAATATTTTCTCCCGGGAGGACATACTTTTACATAAACATAACGCTCCCCAATATCGAAAAGGTTTGTTTCAAAAAATTTATCAAATGTAATTACAGAAACAAATATGAAAATAATGTTTTAAGTTGATGTTTTTTGTACAGGTCATCCCTTCGGATTGTGG
Source organism: Papaver atlanticum (assembly GCA_023531105.1). Classification (NCBI taxonomy): domain Eukaryota; kingdom Viridiplantae; phylum Streptophyta; class Magnoliopsida; order Ranunculales; family Papaveraceae; genus Papaver; species Papaver atlanticum. Next base: position 1,692,177 of record JAJJMB010010620.1, read on the forward strand.
TTTTGCTACGATGGGTCATCGACAACGGTAGCACCGTTGTTAGATACTAAATGGTTTTATGGGCACACCGTTGTTAGCACCGTTTTAATTTACAGTAATTTTGATTAAGTGTACTGCGTTATTAGAATATCTAAATAAAATGAACTTATTTATGCATATTTGTCACTTATATTTACAATAATCAATTTTAATACGACTTATCGACTGAAACATACAACCACACTAAACATTACCTTCATCGGAACTAAAACATACAACCACACTAAACATCATATACCATAATTATAGTGCTTACCATATACCCATTTGTTTCCAAGATTTGTATAGTTATAATATACATTTTGAGAGCAGAAACATAAACCCTAGAAAACTCATAAAAGGAAAAATGGAAGGAAAAGATGCAAGCCAAGTTGGTGATCTTGTCAACAAGTTCAAGCAAGCAGTGCTGGATTTAGGGAACACTAATGAAGTTGTGGTTGTTCAATCAGAAAACATTCAGGAGAATGGAGAGAAAGGCAAATGGGAAGCCAATGCCATTGGTAAAGTTATCACTGAAGGGAAAATGAGTTATGACATGGTTGAAAAATACATCAAGTTCACTTGGCCCTTCATTTCTGCTAAAGAAGTCAAAATAGTGGAGGTAGATCCTAACACTCTGATCTTTAAATTCAGTGAATGGAATCTCTTGAATAAGGTTATAGATGAGAGGCCATGGAGTATCAATAAGCAGTTGCTGGTAGTACATTACTATATTCCCGATATAATCTACACTGAAAAACACTAGGGCCTTTAATTCCTTTGGATTCAGCTAAAATATTTACTTCCAGAATATATGAACACAACAGCTATTACCAAAATTGGTAGTATCATGGGGGATGTCGTTAAGATTCAACCAGAAGATGCAGTTCTAGTGAAGGTCTGTGTAAATATAGACCTAACAAATCCATTAAGGAGAGGTGAAGATGTCTGTGATATGGTAAAAAAAATTCTTTACTTCTAAACATATTCTAAAATCTCTAAACAAGACCTATATCTCCTTGATTCCCAAAACCAAAAAACCTACTTCTCCAACAGATTTTAGACCCATCAGTCTATGTAATACTTCTTATAAGATTGTCTCTAAAATTCTTGTTAAGAGAATGAAGCCTCTAATGGAAAAGATTGTGTTAGAGCACTGCTCGGTCAAACTCGCAAGAGTTGTTATCTCAAGCTTGTTTGTCAATGTTAGTGATCAAAACTATAAGTCTTGATTTCTAGTCTACTTATAGTGATGTCTCGGACTAGGATAGATTGTGTAGTTGAGCATTAGACTTCACGTCGTTCATCAATTGAAGACGAAGAAATACTAAGGAGAGCTTGTGGAACTTCATCAACAAAAGGTATGTGGAGACTAAAACTCATCTATCACTTGGAAAGTCTATTTCTACTCTATCTCCTATATTGAGACAAAAGTCGTATTACTATATAGTATTCGATTATACACATTTGAGATTTTGAGCTGAGTTTAACTCGCTTACATATTTCTCGAAATATGTGTTGGTAAGCTTTCGCTTCAACCAAGTTCATCTTATATTCTTGACGCAAGTCAAAAGATGATCATGTGAAAATCGCCGCGTAACATCTTACATGGTTTGTGTGATACAATCATTTGGTGTAGACTTGGAATGTATCGTAATGATTATTTCAATAACTTTAAAATTGCTTTGATGCTAATAGTTCGTGAAAACAGCTATTGTCATCCTCTAAGAATGTTTTAATGATTGAAATAGAGTTTAGAACACTTAACCATCATTGGACTATAAACATAGTATGTGTTCTTGCATATATGTGATCCATGACCGGAACTATAGTATGCATACCCGTATGCGTACCTCTTAGTTGTGAAATTACGAGTACCTAAGTACACATACCCGTACGCGTACTAGCGAAGGGTTTGGGTCCGGGAATTTCTGCTGTGTTTGGAAGTATGCTTACCCGTTTGTATACTGGCGAATCCAAACTCAGTCCGGCTACTTAAGTATGCGTACCCATTTGCATACTTGAGTGGTTAAAGTTCTAAAATCGGTTTGTTCAAGAACTAATACATTTATATAATAAGGAATGTATTCTTTGCAAACCGTGGCTATAATGTTCATGAATTGATTCGAGTGAATCAAACCGATTTTGCTTCAATTGTGTTCTTGTATACTTCTATGAGAATATAGCAATTGAACAACTCTATAACTAGTTTCATTTGAGTCATTTGAACTAGTTGTGGTTAAGTTGAATAAGGTTGATATGAGAGTGTTCATATATCTAACCTCGGTTAACTACTGTTGAGCCAACCTAGTGTACCCGTTTAGGTACGGTTACTTAAACCTAAATGAAGGTACATTTCATTTGTGTATAACAAGCTAAGTTCGATCTAACGGTTGAAAGATAATAGCTTGAATCTAATCAGGTTTTCATCTAACGGTGAATATTGAATGCTTTGTTACCAAGGTAACTTAGATTGCAAACCTTGATTTGAAAACTATATAAAGGAGAACTCTAGCAACTGGGAAACCTAATCCCCACACCTCTTGTGTGATACTAGTTGCGACTAGAGTCGATTCTCCTTTAACCTTAGGTTTCACGAAACCCTGTAGGTTAACGACTTAAAGACTTCATTTGGATTGTGAAGCCAGACCCAACTATTTTCTCCGTAGTTACGTTTTTTGATCTTACTTCTACTATCGTGATTGAGTATTATCTTTGCTAAGATTTGCTTGAGATTTATCTCCAATAGGTAAGATTAAAAGTTGTCATAAACATCTTCGTCTCATCATTTGTGATTCCACAATATCTTGTTTTGCTTCCATATGATTGAGATTATTTTGAAGTGATTGATAATACTAAGCTGTTCTTCGGGAATATAAGTCCGGTTTATCAATTAGTTCCTGTGCACCTTGATTTATCAAAAGACGGAACAAAACTCATAGGTATTTCTGTGGGAGACAGCTAAGGGAATCAAGTGCGTAGAATCCTGTTGGGGTTCAGAGACGTAAGGAGCGCAACTATACCTTGATCAGTGTGAGATTGATTAGGGCTCAACTACATTCCAGTCCGAAGTTCATTGGTAATAGGCTAGTGTCTGTAGCAACTTAATACAGTGTGGTGTTCAAAGATGGACTAGGTCCCGGGGTTTTACTACATTTGTGGTTTCCTCGTTAACAAAATTTCTGGTGTTTGTGTTATTTCTTTTCCGCACTATATTTTGTTATATAATAGAAATATCACATGTTGTGCACTAAGTTCAATCAGTTCTTGAATCCGACCTTTGGGTTGTTGATTGAATTGATTGACACTTGGATATTGGTTTGTGATACCGTCCAAGTTATTTATCTAATTCAATCGGGCTCGCAAATTCCTATTTGTTTGATTGCAGATTGAGTTGAGAAATTGAGATATAACTCTTTGATATACTTTTCTATAGATTGAGTCTGACTGTCTAGTTGATTCTATTGAAAGTATATTGGAGTTTGTCTATTCAGATTGCCGAACGAAATATTGGGTGTGGTTGTTAGACCCCCTCTTTTTCAATTGGTATCAGAGCAGGCAAACACGCTTAAGACCTCATAAGTCTGTGTTTGTAGCAATCTGATTCTGTGGACCTAAGAAGTATCTCATAAATTACGTACATAGAGATGTCTTCCAAAGTTTCTGATTATGCCAAAAATCTTGGGTTTTCCTCAAAGGATAACTCCTTAGTAGATTCTTCCGAATCCCGGAGAAAAAACAAAAAAATTGACATCGTGTCAGAATCAGAAATGGAACTCACCAGATCGTTAAAAAAATCTGCTGATATTATTGATTTTCAAGATTCTAAAATCAAGAAAAGAATGATCAGCTCATTGATGAATTCGAGAAATCTCTTGAAAGAGAACCTGAACTCTATTGCTTTATTGAATCTCTCTCTAACAATATCGAAAAATTGGTTCAAGAAACTACTCTACAACGTGAAAAGATTAGTATGCTTGAAGATACTGTTAGAGAGAACTCAATTAGAGAAGAACGTTTAATCAAGGCTCATTCATCAGAAATAAATAGTCATCATGTTGAAAAAGAGAAATTTGTTGCATCTCTTCGATGTGCTCAAGAACAGTGTAACACCTTGAAAAAGGAAAACTCTGTTTTGATGAGTAAGTCATCCTCTGTACCTTTTTATGATATTCACAAGGCTTTACCAAGCGTAAAGAAAATTCCCTCCAAGGAATTACCCAATATGAATCACTTGCAAAATTCGCATGTACCGGAAAAGGTTATGAGTTAAGGAAATTATGTTTCTAATCCACGATGTTGTTCCTTCTGTGGGAAAAAGAATCATTATGCTCTTCATTATTTTGCTAGAAATAAACAAAATTCTGATCTTCATAATTTGCTTCTTGTTACAATCAACAGAGTAAATAGTCTGACGACATCTACAGTGAATTTCTTTCCTACAGAAAACCAGAATTCTTATAAAAATGATCTCTCTTCAAGAAATCGTCACAGGTTGCAAGTTCCTCTTAATGGTATAAACTCTTGTGCCACTAATGAACACTTCCCTGTGTTTATAAGAATAAGTCTGGCAAGTCTAAGTCGAGAAGATGGAAGTCCTTCAACTCTTCCCTTCTGGAACTGATCTCTAGAGGTCCTAGACTTAGTCCTCATAAAAATCCTTCCGATGGATTTTGTAAACGGTTTATGACTAATTCTTCTGGAATAAGTTATAATCAATGGAAAGAAGGGAATACACGATACAAACACAAAAAAGATTTGTACAACTCTTCTCCCATAAATCATAGTGAGATTACTTCTCACCCCTTTACCTGATTTCAGGTGATTTCATCCTTGTATCTATCTTGAGAGTTGCAAGGATGATGATTGTGGGAGTCTCAAGATTAGTTGTATATTTTTTATGCGTTTTTATGTTAATCATTCGATCCTGCTCTAATTTGAAGTGAATTTTTCTAAATTATCGAGTCAGGTTAACAAATATTGTGTTTCATCTTATTGGATTTTTTTTCTAAATCCATCCTTCTTCTGTGATCGGTCCACGAACGTCTGAGTCCTCTTTTTGTGAGTTCATAGGGTTTCCGTAACAAGAGGTTCCTTCTCTTGTTTACAAACATATATATATTTTATATTGTGTTGTTCCATCCCTAACAAAAATTATATGGAGAACTCTTCAAGATCTCAAGAGTTTGTGAGTCTTGACATGGAGGAGGACACTCAAAGACGCGGTTCAGTTCAAGAACTTGTTCTGAAGAAGATGCTTGCAAGGAAAGAGCACAACTCCTGGATTGATGAATCTGTCAAGGATTTAACTCGTTTTCATGATGATTCAAAGGTCGAGTTTGCAAATCTTCAACTGCAAATAAATCATCTTTTAGATGGACAGGCCAGAATCCTTGCTAATCAACAGATCTTGATACGGAATCAGAAGAAACTCATCGTGGACTGCGTTAAGGCTAGACAACTTGCTCGTGTTGTTGATCGTAAAGTTAGTGTTCTTACTCATGAACATGGGGTTTCTACGGTCAAGAGAGTCAAGGAAATCAGCGACACCTTCTATGATGGATTCATTGAAAGGTATGAAGTTATCAAAGAACAATAATCTTTGTCTAGGAAACTTCTTATGAGAATTTATTCTTGTGTTTTTAAGAAGGATAACTAGGGTTTGGAATAGCCATTATTGTGAGAACACATAGCTATTACCAACGTTTTCATCTTGCAATGTTTTTAGATTTATTTATTTAAATTCTAAGTTATTTGGAAGATGATTTGTGCAGTATTAATATTTACGGTTACATATATTGCAAATTGTTATGGGATATGTTGTTTACGTCCGTGAACCTTGACTGTCCCATATATGCTCAAAAGTTAACTCTATTATATGTCAGTATGAAAATATTGATAAAAGATAGAATGAACTTTTGACTACAAAAGTTAAGCCTATTATGTCATTATGCAAATATTGATGAAAGATAGGATGAACTTTTGTTTACAAAGATTAAGTCTATTATATGTCATTGTGCAAATAGTGATGAAAAATAGAATGAATCTTTGATTATTCCGTAGTATTAGTCTTTCCCTGATCCACATATCTGTGTATGTACTGTGCGGCTCCGTAAGTTCTCTTATGTTGAGCATGACCAATTGAATTGATAATTTTCCTTGTGACTAATTCAATTGATATTTTTGGATACAAATTCATGTTTCATGTGATTTGTTAATGTCCAAAGAAATCCATCTTTTCTTGTAAAAGTAAGGTCGCTCTTGTTGTTCTTTCGGGAATGACATTTTATGGGGGAGAGTTCTTAATTGAACTTGTGCTTAATTGTCAAATCTTTGTGGGGAGTGCGGCTGTGGAATATTGTAGGAGTTTTCTTGTATCTTTATAAACTCCTTGATGAATACACTAAGTTTCGACAATGTGAAATCATCGAAACAAGTTGATATGTTTTTCTCTTTTGGTCATGAAGTATCTCTATGAAAATTTCATGAGGATCCCACTATTTTTCGTACCTTTTGCCAATTTATATTGACAAAAAGGGGGAGAATTAATGTGTAGTTCACACTACAAATACATATGGATTACGGATCATTATGTAAGGGGGAGTGGTTTTCATTGTGAGATGAAGTATTGACTAAGGGGGAGTGATACATATCACCATAGCATTGTTGTCAAAGTTGTGATACAATTGGACTTTGATGATGTGTAATAATACTATGACATTGTATAACAATGATTGAGGACAACTGTTTTCTCATTGTTATTGCTATGGATCTTCAACAACTATGATGCTGAGTTGAACACATTTAGAATCATTGGAGTACTTGGAAGTGACGAAGATTTCGAGTAATGTTGAAGAACCAAGGAGATTAAGCATTTGGATGAGAAGCTACAAAGTTTATTTATTTTGTAATCCATATGTATTGATAGTTTTTTCACTAAAATTGACAAAGGGGGAGATTGTTATAGCACTGCTCGGCAAACTCGCAAGCGTTGCTATCTCAAGCTTGTTTGTCAATGTTAGTGATAAAAACTATAAGTCTTGATTTCTAGTCTACTTATAGTGATGTCTCGGACTAGGATAGTTTGTGTAGTTGAGCATTAGACTTCACGGCATTCATCAATTGAAGACAAAGAACTACTAAGGAGATCTTGTGGAACTTCATCAACAAAAGGTATGTGGAGACTAAAACTCATCTATCACTTGGAAAGTCTATTTCTACTCTATCTCCTATATTGAGATAAAAGTCGTATTACTATATAGTATTTGATTATACACATTCGAGATTTCGAGCTGAGTTTAACTCGCTTACATATTTCTCGAGATATGTGTTTGTAAGCTTTCGCTTCAACCAAGTTCATCTTATATTCTTGACGAAATTCAAAAGATGATCATGTGAAAATCGCCAAGTAACATCTTACATGGTTTGTGTGATACAATCATTTGGTGTAGACTTGGAATGTTTCGTAATGATTATTTCAATAACTTGAAAATTGCTTTGATGTTAATAGTTCGTGAAAACAGCTATTGTCATCCTCTAAGAATGTTTTAATGATTGAAATAGAGTTTAGAACACTTAACCATCATTGAATTATGAACATACTATGTGTTCTTACATATATGTGATCCATGACCGGAACTATAATATGCATACCCGTATGCGTACCTGTTAGTTGTGAAATTCCGAGTACCTAAGTACACATACCCGTACGCGTACTAGCGAAGGATTTGGGTCAGGGAATTTCTGCTGTGTTTGGAAGTATGCGTACCCGTTTGTATAATGGCAAATCCAAACTCAGTCTGGCTACTTAAGTATGCGTACCCATTTGCATACTTGAGTGGTTAAAGTTCTAAAATCGGTTTGTTCATGAACTAATACATTTATATAATAAGGAATGTATTCTTTGCAAATCGTGGCTATAATGTTCATGAATTGATTCGAGTGAATCAAACTGATTTTGCTTCAATTGTGTTCTTGTATACTTCTATGAGAATATAGCAATTGAACAACTCTATAACAAGTTTCATTTGAGTCATTTGAACTAGTTATGGTTAAGATGAATAAGGTTGATATGAGAGTGTTCATATATCTAACCTCGGTTAACTACTGTTGAGCCAACCTAGTGTACACGTTTAGGTATGGTTACTTAAACCTAAATGAATGTGCATTTCATTTGTGTATAACAAGCTAAGTTCGATCTAATGGTTGAAAGATATTAGGTTGAATCTAATCAGGTTTTCATCTAACGGTGAATATTGAATGCTTTGTTACTAAGGTAACTTAGATTGCAAACCTTGATTTGAAAACTATATAAAGGAGAACTCTAGCAACTGGGAAACCTAATCCCCACACCTCCTGTGTGATACTAGTTGCGACTAGATTCGATTCTCCTTTAACCTTAGGTTTCACTAAACCCTGTAGGTTAACGACTTAAAGACTTCATTGGGATTGTGAAGCCAGACCCAACTATTTTTTCCGTAGTTACGTTTTTTGATCTTACTTCTATTATCATGATTGAGTATTATCTTTGCTAAGATTTGCTTGAGATTTATCTCCAATAGGTAAGATTAAAAGTAGTCACAAATATCTTCGTCTCATCGTTTGTGATTCCACAATATCTTGTTTTGCTTCCATACGATTGAGATTATTATGAGGTGATTGATAATACTAAGCTGTTTTTCGGGAATATAAGTCTGGTTTATCAATTGGTTCCTATGCACCTTGATTTATCAAAAGACGGAACAAAACTCATAGGTATTTATGTGGGAGACAAATTTATCTATTCTTATAGACTTTTCTGTGTGAGACAAATTTGTTTATCAAGTCTTCGACTTTGGGTCGTAGCAACTCTTGGTTGTGGGTGAGATCAGCTAAGGGAATCAAGTGCGTAGAATCCTGTTGGGGTTCAGAGACGTAAGGAGAGCAACTATACCTTGATCAGTGTGAGATTGATTAGGGCTCAACTACATTCCAGTCCGAAGTTCATTGGTAATAGGCTAGTGTCTGTAGCGGCTTAATACAGTGTGGTGTTCAAAGATGGACTAGGTCCCGGGGTTTTACTGCATTTGCGGTTTCCTCGTTAACAAAATTTCTGGTGTTTGTGTTATTTCTTTTCCGCATAATATTTTGTTATATAATAGAAATATCACAGGTTGTGCGCTAAGTTCAATCAGTTCTTGAATCCGACCTTTGGGTTGTTTATTGAATTCATTGACACTTGGATATTGGTTTGTGATACCGTCAAGTTATTTCTCTTATTCAATCGGGATCGTAAATTCCTATTTGTTTGATTGCAGATTGAATTGAGAAATTGAGATATAACTCTTTGATATACTTTTCTATAGATTTAGTATGACTGTCTAGTTGATTCTCTTGAAAGTATATTGGAGTTTGTCTATTCAGATTGCCGAACGAAATATTGGGTGTGGTTGTTAGACCCCCGCTTTTTCAGATTGTCTCTCCTTATCTAGCAGTATATGTCTCTGGTAGATTGATGAATGATAATGCAATCATTGCTCATGAACTTATCCATTCCATGAAGAATAAAAAAGGTGAAGGAGGTTGGTTAGCTCTCAAGGTTGATATGTCCAAGGCTTTTGACAGACTTGAATGGACTTTTATTTACAAAGTTATGGAAAACTTTGGATTTTGTGAGGACTGGATTCGTCTTATCCAACAATGCATCAGTACTACCTCTCTCTCAGTTCTTCTTAATGACTCTCCTTGTGCAGAATTTCATCCTTCCAGGAGCATCAGACAAGGTGACCCATTGTCTCCTTACTTATTTATTTTGGTTATGGAATGGCTGTCAAGAACTTTTTCTTGTGCTCATCTGGCTAAGGAAATACCAGGTATCAAAGCAGCTAGAGGTGCTCCCCCTATCAATCACTTACTCTTTGCAGATAATTTCTTTGTTTTCACTCATGCTAATTTAACCAGTGTGACTAGTCTCTTACAAGTTTTTCGATATTTTAGTTCACAATCTGGTCAGGTCATTAATTTTGACAAATCTTCCATTTTATTCAGTAATAATTTGGATTCTTCCACCTATGATATTCTTAGTCACATTCTAGGTGTTAAAAATATGAGTGAAAATGAGAAGTATCTTTGTTCTCCCATTCTTATAGGAAAATCAAAAGTTAACTCTTTTGTTGAAGTTAATACTGCTTTTGAAAGAAGGTTATCTACATGGCAAGGAAGTACTATGTGTCAATCTGGAAGAGGTACATTGGTTAAAGTTGTGCTCAATGTTGTTCCTATGTATCAAATGGGTTCTTTCAAGATTCCTAAAAAGCTCATCAAAAAGTTGGATACATTGCAAAGGAAATTCTCTAGGTTATAAAAATAATAGGGGCGACAATCCTGTAGCTTGGCAAGACTTGTGCATTCCTAAGGAATTTGGGGGCCTTTCTTTCAGAGATCTTGAAGCTTTGAATCATGCTCTCCTTACTAAGATGGCTTGGAGAATCTGCAATAACTATGATCTTCTCTGTGTAAGAATCTTAAAAGCCAAATATTACAAGAATGGGGATTTTCTACATATCAGTCAAAAAAAGAGTTGTACTTCTTGGATCTGGAGGGGTGTTGAAATGGGACTCAAAATTCTGCAACAAAGTGTCTGCATGCAAGTAAACAATAGGAGGAAAACAAGAATATGGGTTGATAAATGGATCATTAACCTGAATGTGGTTCATGTCCCTATATCTGATAGTCATCTGAACTACACTTTTGTGAGTGAGCTGATGATTCCCAATACTTATTCTTGGAACATCAATCTGCTGCATGAACTCTTTAATTCTGAAGTGGTTAGTTATATTTGCAGAATGAATATTAACCCTACTGAGGAAGATATAGTCAGATGGAGACAAACTAAGGATGGTATTTTCACTGTTAAGAATGCTTACAATAAACTCATGGAACCTAGAGTCACTCAGCAAATTGCTACCAACAGTGTGCCTAAAGAAGTCTGGAAATCTTTGTGGAAAATGAAGGTTCCACATAGGGTCAAGCTTTTCATATGGAAGTGTCTCAAAGATGCAGTTCAAACAGGATATAAAATTGCTGTTAAAGCATAGCTCGGTTGAACCCACCAAGCGTTAGTATGTCAAGTTTGGTTGTCATATTTTAGTGAATCAAAACTCATCTAAGAGTCGCTTGATTACGTACTAGAGACAACTTCGTAGAGGTTAGACTAGAAAGTCTAGGATTATGAGACATACAAGTATTACTCGAAGACCCGGAGAACGTGAAGAAGTAACGAACTACAACGACGACATCATCCTTCCTCTTGAGGTTAGTAATATTGACTTGAACTGTTTCATTCCTAACGTATCTTTCAAGTCGTGTTATATTGAAAACATAACTGCGAAGCTGTGAATGATTATTTTACTCTAGTAGTGAGACATGATCATATGATCATAGTGTTAAGGAATTAGACTACGAAGTATAACACTTATCTTTTGAACTTCGTAGATATGACATATACATAATCATATGAATGCTATTGTGATTATGTGTATGGGTAAAGGTGAAGATTTCATCCTAGGAAACAATGTTTACATTTGTTTAAAGAAAGTACATTCATGAACTTGTTTTATGAATCGAAAGGGAAATCGCTAGGCTTATTGGTATTGTTATGCATTGCATATCTTTGGATTACCAATATGTATGAGTTAGTAGAACCGATCATAACTTATTATGTATCTTGGTATAACTAATCACAGTGCCTGACTTATGATTTGGTATGACTAGTTTTTATTAATTAGTGTAACCGATCCTAAGTAATCACCTGAGATGATATGATTGATATTTGTAATTGGTGTAACCGATCACAAAAGAATTGTGTAACCGGTCCTAGTAATCGGTGTAACCGATCCTAGTGACTTGTGTAACCGATCACAAGCAATACCATGAGTATATGGTAACCGGTCCTGGTAACTTGTGCGTTCGATCACAGGTAATCCATATTAAGGTATAACCGATCCCAGTGATTGGTAGAACCGATTGAACCCATGATTGTGATTTGATATTTGATCAATCACATAGTTGTCTTGGAATACAGATGAACCAATTATAAACTTGTTTGGAAGTGTGGTATAATCGATTCCAAGATTGTAAATATGAAAGAGAATTTACAAAAGATGCCAACATACTTTGAATACGAACAGTAACTCTTACCTTTTATTGTTCAAAGTTATTCCTTAATTACTCAAGGAGATCCCGGTCTGAAAGAAATTAAGAATCTTTTAATTAAGGTTGTTAGTTTTATATGCTTTAATTACCAGCAATTAAATGCATATCTCTAGAGAATAAAAATTAGTAATGTGCATTTACTAATTGGAGATTTTCTATTGAGAAATTTCGGAAAATATTGGACAAAACATTTCCAGGAATTATGAAAACCGATTTTGGGCATTTATTGCATATCTTAAGAATATTTCAGTTTTGGAAATTCCTTGGTGTCCAAACATCCTTGGTATATAAATACCTAAGTTTACATTTCTAGCAAACTATCCTTAGAGCCAGGCAAACTTCATCTTTTTGTTGTTTCTGGTGGAGCCGTCTATCCGGAGAGGAAAGTACCCTAATTAGGCGAAATCTCTTACGACCGCTCGTTTAAATACTTCTGTGGGATCAAGAAGCTCTACGAGTACCATTGGTGGGAAACTAGATGATTGCAGTTTATTAGTTTTCGATTCATTTGATTGACTAACGATTGTTGAACTTTGATTGCACCAAGTTTGTTTATTCTTGAGAATCTTCTCTTCTGATATAAGATTCACTCAAACTAGATCGAAGTGTCGACGGGATCTTTAGAAATGTTTGTAGATCTAAAGACATCTTGTGATAATCCATTGTTAACAGACTCCGTTCTGTGCGTGATTGATCACAAGAGATTCAATTGGTGTTGTGCAGGTTTAATTGAAGATTAAAGAATATTTAAAAACGAGGAAGATTTCTTATTGGTTTCTCATATCTTTGTGTAGCACAAACCTTGATCGACTGGGATCCAACTAGAATCGGATTTATTCGATTGATTAGTTGCATGAGATCGGCATCGATTTATAGTTTCTTGTTGGATTCTATATTGATTAATTGCAAATCTAAAGATCTGCTACTTCAGTAGTTGTTGGATAGATTGATCTAACCAGGAAAATGATTTTATTAGTTTAAACATAAGAGTCTTTGCATATGACTTGAGATATCTTTATCTGGAAAGAATCAATAGAGTTGTTACCAAACATAATTGTTGTTCCTTTACTGTTTGGAATACGATCCAAAGGAATTGTTCCAGTGCGTGCACTTATTGAATGTCGGAAGCGCAGTGATACTGAAGAAACTAAGTGAACTAGGTTTAGTTGCTTGATCTCAACTATACGAAGTTGGTTTAGATTTTGTATAGCGGCTTAATTTTGAGAGTATTCAATTATGGACTTGGTCCTGGGGTTTTTCTGCATTTGCGGTTTCCTCGTTAACAAAATCTTGCTATGTCATTTACTTTTATTTTCCGCAATTATAATTGTTATTATTATAATTTAAAGTAAATCACACAAACGTTAACTCCGTATTACTTGATAGTGATCCTATAGAGTTTGGTTAAGTCCGAACCTATTATCAAGTAATCATACTTTTATTGTTGTATTGTCTCGATCTCGTATCCATAGACGATCACACAAAGTGTGAATACCGATTTGTCATATTGTCTCGACTTTGTCCATAGACAATCACTTTCGGTAAGAGGACTTATAGGTGGATAATTTAAAGATTTTGGTGTATTTGGGTACCCTCGTCTTTTCAAATCAGAGCAGGCAAACACGAAAAGATCTAACAATCTGTGTTTGGTGCGATCCAACCTATAAGAATTGAATCCATTGAATGATTCAGTTAACGTACCACCAAGATTTAATGGGACAAATTACCCATTATGGAAATCTGCTATGAGAAATTTTCTTCAATCCCGAGATTTTAATACTTGGCTATTAATCAAAGACGGATATGAACGACCGAAAGTGGAATATTCAGAAACAGAGTTTAAACGCTTAGCGTTCTATACTTATGAAGAAACAACTCTTGCAAAGCAGAATTCTGATGGTTTGAATGTCATAATACATGAAGTAAGTCATGATCTTCTACATCATGTTCTGTCATGTGAAACTTCTAAGGAAGCATGGGATACTCTTGAGACTGTATTTGAAGGAAATGATTCCAAAAGAGAAGCACGACTTCTATGTCTTTCTTCTGAATGTGAATTCCTTGAAATGGATGATAACGATACCTTCGAGGAGTTTAACTCTAAACTTTCTGAGATTTCCAATGCTTCTTTCTCTCTTTGAAAGGCTATACCTGAAAAGGAAATAGTATGCAAGATTCTCAGATCGTTACCATCCATATACGAGTCTAAGAAACATGCCATAATAGAAGCAAATGATCTTTCTATACTTTCTCAAATCTCTCTTGTAGGAAAGTAAAGATCTTTGAAAAAGAAACTCTGCTGAAGAACCGAAATGTTGGATATGATGTCTCAGCTAATACAAGTCAATCTTCGAAAGAAGTATGTATAAACCGGACTGAGAAACGTTGTCAAGAGGATGAAATACTTGTTGAAAAAGAGCTTAACTCAACAATTATACTCCTAACAAAACGGATTAAGGATGTTTTATTGAAAGATAATTCTAATCCATTATCTTTTTGTCATGAAAAAGGTAATGAAGAAATCCAATGTTTCAAGTGTCGTAGATTCGGACATATGGCAAGACATTGTTCTAGTAGGAAAGCTCAAAAGTGCAACAAGGCTTACGTCTCTACTCTAGATGATATCCCGGAGGAAAAACCCTATGAAGGAATATCTAGCTTTAATGCACCTCTTGCCATATCTAACAGTGATGTATCTTGTGAGTCTAATCAACTCCTAAAGAACTGTTTAGAAAAACTTGAGTTGGAAATTAAGGAAAATCAAAGATTAAGTCTAGAACTTGAAAACCTTATGAAACCCCTGTCAGATAAACTCAAGAGGTAAAATCTGAGCAAGAAAAATTGGTTGACAAACCAAAATGGTCAGAAGCAAATTCTTTTGATAATATGTTAAGTTCTTTATGTGGAGAAAATAACCACACTGCAATCTTCCATGGAAATATCCAATAAAATAAATTCATCAAGGCACTTCGCAAGGGCATAAAATTTTTGAAGGCTGATGAGTTTATTAGATTTCAAACACAAGTTGCAGACTCTTGAAATAACAAGAGAAAGAAAGAACACAAAGAAACACAATCTATTTTGTTTATAAATCATCCTAAGGATGTCTTTGTTACCTGTGTTGAGATTAATCCCCACCTCAACACACACAGATTGTGTTGAAAAATACATCCTCACTTGTTGCCCAAATTCTGATTGTGAGGAGGCATAAAGCTGGGCAGAATGTGCAAATCTGTTCTTTAGGTAACAATAATCTCATAATCGATATCTTTTATTTTTGGGATAAATATATGCGGTTTCCATAAACCAAACTATATCACCCCTTGATTTTCTCCTATCTTATATATATTCTTCTTGTCTGAAAGAAGACTATCTTGCATCAATGGAGAAATCAGTAAAGGAAGGGTCATCTCTTGATGATTTAGCACTTTGTGCATCTGTTATGACTGAAACTCGAGGTGTCTCACAACATGATAATCTTCAAGATTCTATGAGAAGACAGATTCTTACTGTTAGAAGTTGTATTAGACATCATGAGCTAATGATAAAGGATTCAAAATAAGTACTAGCTGATCTTCATTCTCAACTGCTTGAGATGAACAAATCTTCTGCTGGAAAAGGAGGTGCTCAAAAGAATCTGAATCCAGAATTTGAAAGCGATCTTCACAAGATTCGTAATTAAAAATAGACATAAGTTTTTGATTTAGTTCGATTATTATATAAGGTCTAGTTTTGAATAAAACTATCAATTATTTATGAATAAAATTGTTACTTTATAATTTTTCTTGTGATAGTTTCCGATTACATAGCCTGTACTTGAATGTCTATATTATTGCTATGTGTTTTCGGTTTATGGGATGTCTGATTTCGGTTTTCATAACCTTAATATTCGATCTCATATGATGTGAACCCTTATGGTTTGTGTTACTTTTTGATTTAGCGGGATTAAGTTCTAGCCCATGTTGGTAGGCTTTATCAAAGGATCATAAGGTGTTCCGATTGAAACTTATATGTAAAAAGTCACAATGTGTTGAATCAATTTGTGTTTACATAAGTTGTGTTTAGTATAAACATATGTGTTTCGGGTTTTCAACTTTTGCTATTGGCACGCATTAGTTAAAACCGATTCAACCTTTCTCTGGTAAAGGTTGCTCTTTGTTGTTGTTCTTTTGTTCTTGCGAGAGGATGACAACATACTGGGGGAGAGTTCTAACTTGAACTTGCGCTTAATGATATATATTTCTGGGGAGAAGAGGATGCGGAATCTGAGGTAACAAATTTGTTAATTAATCATTTTCCTATTTAAGAAAAGCCTGCTTATATTGCATATATTTTGCTTTTGCTTAACAAAATTTCGGTACAATTGATAAGTATTCCATTATGTGTGTATGGATGTGTGTGTGTGTGATTCAATTGTTTCCGGTTAAGAAAAACTGTGTCAATTTATTTGGCTTATTGTTTGATATCTTCTTTATTGTTTGATATCAAGTGTTTTAGCTTAACGAAATTTTGGTGAAATTGCGGTGCTATAATGTCTATGTTTGTTTCAATTGCTTCCGGTCAAGAAAATAATTGTGCAAGTCAATTTATTTTGGTTTTTATGTATTATTTATGGCTTAACGAAATACGGGATCATTTGTTTAGTCCGATTCCGGATAAGAGAAACTAAGTTAATTCTGATCTTAGTTAGACTTATCAAATTGAAGGATTCGTTTATTCAAGTCTAATCGAATGCCTTGACAAGAAATCCTAGTACTTGTCTTGTCTAAAGTGAAAGGTCTAAGTTATTGTCTGAATAATTAGAACCTAATGAGAGAAATAAAGTTAATTCTGATCTTTATTTTGGTCTTATCGAAATAAGCGATTGTATGTTTACAACCGGTTTAACAAGGGAACTAAGTTTCTTAGTCAATTTGTTAAACTATTAGGGAAAATTGCTCGGGCAATTGTTTCCTTGATAACATATTAAATCTAAATTACTTGTAGTTTCGGTTTTGATATTGGTTATCTAAAGTGGTATGTGAAACCTTCGTGATTAACTCTTATAGGTTGTACAAGCCTTTTAGATTTGTAAGATCCTTTCTGTTTGACCTTTATTTGCTCGAACCTTTGTCATTTTGTGATAAAAAAGGGGAGAAATATATGGAGTAAACAAGTGATTTGCAATCACTAAGGAAAGGACAATTGTGCTTAAACGTTATATCTAACGAAAGAATAAAGCATTGACTAAGGGGGAGCTACATATCATATTGATGTTGTAGTTATCTTGACTACAAAAGGGGAATAACAAAGATATTCGGATTGAAAATCTACCTATCTTACCTTTAGGGGGAGTATTATCTTTGTTATTCAAATGTCAACAGCGGCATTTATTAATTGAATATATGCAGGTTATTGTGCTGTTGAAACTTGGAATCAAGCGTATGAATAATGAATTTTTGTAATTTGTTTATCCATATGTATTAAGAGTTTTGTCACTAAAATTGACAAAGGGGGAGTGTTTTGGGGTAAAAACTGATTCTGCTGGAAATGGTAAATTAGGTGTGCCGCCGAGAAACGAATCTAAACCCTAAACAAATGTACTGCACATGAGTACTTTAGATTCGAGAGATCAATCTGTACAATTCTGGCCTAAACCAAGAAATGGCCGTTCCAGTCTTGCTTTGGTCACAAAATGAAGGAGAAGAGTTTATCTTAGGGAGGGAAGCGAAAAAGGTGTTGAGATCAGAATGGTTAACTCTGAAGGTGTGGTTGTTTTATGAATTATATCAGAATGTGGAACTTGCTTGCGGAATGTAAGCTATAAGTTCTTGGTTTTTTTTCTGGATACTTGTGTTGATAACCAAAACTGTTGTCGGTTGAAATAGATTGAAAACCTATTTATACAAGTCATAGTTGAACACACTGATCTCGTAGGAAGTGGAGGTAGTTAAGTAATGAAGAAGTGGGGATCGTGTAAAAGTGGTGAAACCATGTCCCTGTCATGAAGGGAAGACCGGGCAGACTTACACCCACTACTCCTATACTGCTATCAATCGTCCGCCTTTCCTGACGCTTTCTCATAATGGGCGTGTTGCACGTCGCATGCTGTAAACCGCCAGACCAATACCCTGATGAACATCCCCCAGTCTGTGACATGTTTGATGTCTCGAGTATTTTCGTGGAAAATATGTAGCAAGTTTCTGAGTGGGTCTTGCTTGCAAGACCTAGTTATTTTGACCAATCACGCGCAAGCTAGGCGGCGAGCGGTCATATTTGAGCAGCTGCCAGGAGCTATCCATGTACATTAAAGATATGGTGGTCGGTCCCTATAGGAGAATGATGAATGGTAACCATTTTGACATCCTATTGGTTGGCCCAAATTAAATCTAATCCGGTTAAAATTGGATAGCCAAGTTGGATGGCTGAGATGATTTGTAGAAGTTTGTTTTAATTCATGAAATTTCGTAATCAGAAAATTCAGATGTGAGACCGTACCCTCACTAAAACTATTGTAGAATTTTCATACAAACTCGTATTTTGATGATCCTCCCCTCCATTCTTATCAGAAAAGAATTTCTTATCTTTCTTCGCGGGAATATTTGGGTTTTGAGCTCTTTTAAGAGGTGAAAACAGCCCGATAGTAAAAACTCAGGAAGAATTCAGGAGGAATTCTGTCAGTTTTCAGTCATGACCTAGCTCGCCTTTTAAGCTGTATCTTTTAGCTCGTTAATCCGATTAATATGATTTTTTAGTATGTTATACTAGAAATCCATACGAAACTTTTGGTATGTAGCTTATACTCAATTTATTTATTAAATGCTCCCAGATGTTCGTCCAATATTTGGTGACCTTTTGGATATCGTCCGACCAAGTTGAAGAGATAGGAGATGGGCTGCCGGCCACCTTTAATTAAAAGTGTAGGCTGCGTCTTTGGAGCGATTTGATTGGCTGATGGTAAATATGAGCTCGCGGACAACAAAATAGAATAGGGAAGGCCGGCCAAAGGAGGCTCGAGTTAGGGAAAATTGGCCGGCCAAATGGCGCGGTCAAACCCTTTCTGCCACGGCTTCTAGTCACAGTTTACTCTTTTCACGTTTCTGGTAGGATTTGCTCCTACTAGTTCCATGATGGATTAATTTCCTAGTTTTCCTAGGTTTAGTCTCGATCAATAGGGATCGAGATATTGCGCAGACCGCAAAAACCTAATTTTTGCAAATTGATAAAATTAGGTTAGAAAAATTGAATTTTGTGTGCTGACACAAAATTAATCAATTTCTGGTGAATTTTGCGCGCTGACACAAAATCACTAATTTTTATCTCAAAGGGTATCGCAACTTGCGTGCTTTTGATTGAGTACCTTCATGCGCATCTTAATCCTGACACTTCGGGAAATTCATGCTACTCCGCTGCAAGCGAACATTAATTGTCATGTCATGTCAGTATTAAGAGTTCAGCTGGGGAACATAGCATAGGAAAATACTCAGAAGGCCATGCATTAGTGAATAATGCAGCTAGGAGCTTGAAATACTCATTAGGCTCTATACTAGTGAACAATTCATCTAGGAGCTTGAGTTTCAATACAATATGAAGAGAGGCATAGGCACTCATCATATTTTGATATATTCTTCAAATTCCTTGCGGAATACAGACATATCAAGGTCTACTACTTCTGATGCCGGGTTCAGGTAGACAGACTTTTATAGTTTTCGCCCTAAACTAAAAACCACCATCAACATTAAGTCCCCTGCTTAGCACGCAACAGTGACATTGTTTCGGGGTAAGCACTAGATGGTGACAGACGAAAATAAAATTAATAAGATGAAGTAGATAAATGTTACCGGTGAGATATCAGTTGGTTTGAACTTCTTTGGCAGTCGTACCGGCGAAACTGCTAGCGAGATGAAGAACCACTTTCCGGATTTAGAAATTCATCGGGTGTAAAGGGAGCTTTTATTCTTTCCTGTTTTGCACGAACAATAGGACCCATCATTGTATACGCCAACCAGCAACAAGGTACGTTCATCTCGTCTTTGTATTTTAGCTGTGAGTGTAATATCCATGAGTAGTTGATCAAACTTGGACATTTAGCTCGGTGTGAATGACTTTCTTTGTTAGCAGCGGTAGAGCGAGCCTCAATGGAAACAAAGGAATCTCCAATAGTCAGCAAGGAGAGCCAGGATAACTCAAGGTAGGTGCTCTTTTCTCTTTTGCATATGTAGCCACCCAACAGTACGATCGATCTTCTCCGAAATGTGTAATAAGGTTCTGTCTCTAGCCTATCCAGTGGATTTAATAATTTACCAAACTCCATTGCGCTCCTGGGATGGACGGATGAGATATATGTTCGGCAATGAGCATGTTAGGGTTAATCTTGGAGAGTGTAGCTGCGTTGTTGATCCGTCGTTGACTTTAAGTTATTTTGTGTCTGGACTGTTGAGCCGCAATAAAAATGTTCTTTAAACTCCTGAGCATTGACCGAAATGAAATTGTGTTTATCCTGGCTTTTTAGATCATAGGCTTATTCTTTCCCTTTTGATTGCGATGATGATATGCTGGGGATGCTTGTATGGGCAAAATCTTCCGGAGCCGTTAAGTGAAGTAGAAAAACGTGTTCCGTTGCCGACATGCTGCTATCAAGTCTTCAAGGACTTCATTCCAAGCGACACCCTTTGAATTATCTTCTGAATCTTGGATTGTTGTATGGAATGGGATGCGATGAGCAGTCCCCAGTTACACTTCTGTTTAGTTACTAGAGCATATCCGATAGCGTAGTCGGATACGTGAAGATATCTCTGCGGCGTATTTTTGGAGGGCAAGGAATCCTCATCAAATATACGGCTCTCTGGTTGTCTATCTTCTATGAGCTGAAGAAATTTTCGAGAGTGAGAGGATCTTATGCAAACCTTCAATCCCTCAAGTATGATTCATGTGATTCTTCGTATATAGTTGTGCTTCATGAAGCAGTCAATGCGGATTTTCTTGTTTGTTGAAGAGTCTCGGAACGTTCACAGGAACTGTAGTTCTATTTTACCGTTGATCATCAGGCGGGTCCCTTGATAATAACTTCTGCAGCTGAGGTGCGTCGTATTTGGCTTTGCTCAAGGGTGATACGGCCATATGTATCTCTAGATCTTCCTTTGGGGTCTTTGATGCACGTGTATGGCTTCGTATTGAGAAATTCCTGCGGCACGTGTATAACCTGGTTAAGGGTCGTGAAGCCATCCCGTGCTGGCAGTCCCCAGGTGTAATTATCCTGAGCCTATTTTCTCCTGGAAGATGTACTTCCATTGTATTTGATGGTAAGGTGGTTGACGAATTAACGAAAGCGGCAATCTTTTGGATCCATCATTTATTGATCAATTAGCGGGAGTCGCACTTGATAGACCTGTATTGTATCCAAACATCTGGCATCCCATGCACCCCTTCCATTGGAAATTGGAAATCTAGAAACACCAAATCCGACTTTGTCGACTGATGTGGTTGTTGGTGCGCAGCTTCGTGCAGACCTTGGGTAGGCGGTACTGAGTTCTGAGTAGGTGATATGGCAGACATGATTCGGTTGGTCTGTGTGGCTTGCTGAGGCGTGACTTTCCTCTTTGATTTTGCATTGATAACAACGCTTATGAATGACTGAACCCAATACTGCTTGTTGGCCAGGCGCCTTCCAGACATGGAGGTGATGATATCCTTATGCCGCATCTTTGAAAAGTGGTGACCTTGTCACGGTTATGGATTCTTGGTTGACCGTCTCTCCTGAGTTGAAGAGGTCCTTGACTGACAGTGAAGGAGTTCCATGTTGAGCCTCAGTCCCCAAGTGTGGTTTACGTGGTTTTATCTTGTATGGTCTATGGGTTGACCATGATAAAGATATCACCATCTTGCATCCATACTGGTGACTCTGTTACTTCCTCCTTGGGAAACTAAAACATGCACAAGTTCGGATTACGTTTTTCCGTAGTGGTTGTTGCTATGATGAAGCTCTGTTTGGTATCAACAAACGAGCAACAACGGTTCTTGGCAGCAACTATGATCAGAAGAGACTGGGTTTTCGTGGGAACAAAATAGGTTGGATGGAGCTTGGATGGCTACGATCACGATCCTTGACAGGGAGGAGCGGTGACTATAGGCACAAATCTTGGCAGGGACGAGTGGTGGCTACGGCCATGGATCTTTGCAGGGAGGAGTGATGGTTGCTACGGCCACGGATCTTGGAAGGAAGGAGCGGCATCTACGAGCACGTACCTTGGACGACCACGGCCATGAACATTGACGGGCTTTGATCAATCGTTATGGCCTAAAGGAAGTGTTTCTTCCTTTTATATAACTCACGTATGTGAGTTCTTTCCCCTTTTTATTTTCGGTGAAGCAGCTCCTCCCTGATTCCAAGCGTGGGTAAGCTCCCCTATTGTTGCTTGACTGATTGTAAGTGCGACCTTGGTGTATTGACTTGATGAAAATTTCAGATTTGTGTCTTCTTGCCAGAACGGCCACAAAATCTTCATCCGACGTAGATTTTCAGCTGTCACGTAGTCGAGAGTTTCGGCTGCCATTTATAGCTCATTCATTGGATTAACGTTCCCTCTTAGTATGTTGTAGAACACTTCCATGCGAATCGTTCGGTATATAGATCACCCTCATATTCTTCACCAATTAGTGCCAGCTTCAGTTCTTCCATAGGGAAGTGTAAAAACGTTTCTGACAGAGTTTTTGCAAAATGACCCGTAACCTTGCTGAACTACATGCCATGTCCTAAAACACTTTTTAATGAATGTTTAGGTTGCTCTATGGTTTGTACTTCAATCCCTATGCCGTGGGTGACATTGTTGATGAGGTGTCTCTCTTTGTGAGTTATCTCTTGATTTGTTAGCACCAGCAGTAGACTTGGAAGTCGAGGGCTTCAATTCTGGATATCTTGGCGTAGTCATCGAGATGCCTGTATTTTTCTGGAACATCCTGTCCAAGTCTTGAGAGTGATCGGCTTGGGAATGAAAAGATATTTATGGTAGGGAGCATCATAATCTGGAACCAATCGGAGGTGTTGTTCGGCGCGTTGTTGTTGTACCCGGTGTAGGTTCTTCTGGTAGGCAATTTAGAGAACTTCTTCGAGTCATAACATCTAGTGATACTCGTATTCCTCCTAAGTATTCCAAAGATGGAATATATGTTCTTCAGCATTACCCGTTTCCATGGGTAAAAGAAATATGGGAAACGTGGGTCCTTTTGGTGCAGCAACTTCTCGGATCTCCTCTGCGTGAGTGATCGCTGTCGTAGGCGTCAAAACTAAATTACACTTTCTCACTACTCAAAATATATAATATAGCAAGGGCAAGAAAGGATCGTTCCCACAGAGAGGTCTTGGGTTGTCAATATGTTTTGGTTTCCTATATAGGGTTTTCTGATTTTTAATAAAGCAAACTAAAATAAAAGCAAATAAAGAAATATAATGAAATCAAGCAAGAAAAGATATTGGTTAAGGATTTCGTTTTCAGTCACAAACATGTTCTTGTCTTAATAACTAGAATTGATATTTAATCTCTCATTATCAAAGGCCCTAGGATACCTTGATCGCAAGAATATCCCGCTAATTTCCTCTTGTCATCAACAAACACATTAAAAGATGCGAATATGAATTCTATCTAAGAGAACAACCTAACGTGTAAAAGCACTAATCAAGTTTAATTCCCTAGATGCATTAAGTTCTATGAAATCAGGCCAATCAAAGCAATCGAACGTGTAAAAGCACTAATCCGATTTAACAAAGGTCATAAATCACTTGTGATTACTAGGATGCATCACTACAAGCAATAACCACAATCATGCTACTTGGATTCAAGGTATACGACTTTTGCGTATAATAAACCCTAAACTAGCAATAGATGTGAATGCAGGTTCAATCAATTGGCCACTCAACTAAACAAGTAATCAAATCATACATGGCGATAATTCTAGTGAATCATGATCGATAATTATGAGACAAAACTAATTTATTGAACAATAAACATGCTTTGTGAAATCAAATTAATCCATAACCAATAATAAGATTAACTACTCATGTTAATGGGGTTCATAACAAGAAGAAAAATAAAAGTTTCCATGTCTAAAACCCTAGAACAAAAGTAGAAGCAGAAGATAATAGAATAGAGAATCCAAAACCCTTTTATAGACTTGCTGTATTTCTCTGCTTCTTCCAAAACTAAGTCGCGCCCTCTGCTAGTAAGTCTCTGACAGCCCATCAGCCAAGCCCAGGTCCAAGTCCATCTGAGTCGAACCGGGTCAGATGAGTCGGATCGATCACTGAGTCAACTCGCTGGAAGGAAAATCCAGCAGAGTTTAGCTTGTTTTTGGTCAGTTCCCTAACATTTTCAGTCCATTCTTTAGCTCCATCCAAGCAGTCATTCAGTCATGCACAGCCCCTAACATTCATCTGTTCAGCACATTCATCCACCACCATTACTCATTCAAACTGCATCATTTCCTTGCCTTCAACAGCTCCAGGTTCCTGCCAGTCACAACTCATTCAGCCTTGCCTTTGCTTGACTTAAACACACTCACATTACATTCCCTGAAGCTCAATTCAAACACAGCCCCTTCAGTTCAAGCACCACCAGCTCTCTACTTAATTGCAAAACTACTCCCATTCTCCGTAAACCACTCCACCAATACTAATAATTAGCACATCAGTTCCAACTTCCCTTCATTACAGCAACACAATTATTCCAGCAGCTTGAACTACAACTGCGACTCAACAAACCTATCTGCATCTCCTCCATGAGTTCCATATCGTCACTGCTTCACCACTAAGATGTCGCAACAACTCCCATATCTACTTGACAGCACCAGGTTCAATGTTCTCTAGCTCATTATTTCAGCATCTTGTACGAGCAGCAACATATCCCCAGCTTCTAGCAATAGCAGCAACATCTGCACTTGTTTTATATCTCAGCTGCAATGAGCCCATGACAGACCCCTCATACTCCAGTCTTCCATTCCATCCCAGTATCATCTTAACCACCCTCTCTGTAGCATACACAATCACCAGCTCTTCCTGCTTTTCGTCAATAAAATCCACCATCTCTTCAAGGCCAACCAACACTACCACCTAATGCTTAGAACAACGGAAACAACCACAGCACAACACCAAGGTTGTGTTCACTACATCTCAGGCTCAGTTTCATCTCCAACTGCAGCTGCAGTACCTTCATTTCATGACCACCAAACCATCGCAGCTCACTGTTGAGACAGCATCACCAAAACCATTCTACTGCCCCAGCAACAACAACCCTTCACCTGCAATTCATACACAGACCAATTTCAGCTTCTCGGCTCTGTCTTGAATGAGAAAAAACCCCATCTTTTATTGCTCCGGCAGCAACCAGATTCTCTGCACCGATTCTTCCATCATCCCTGTAATTCTTCTCTCAATTTCTCGATTCAAAACCCTTGAAAATCACCCATTTGAACTACAGCAACAACATGACTTTCTCTACCAAATTCAACCACAACAACTCATAAGCTCAACCAATTCTTCCTTCATCTCCATACTCGACCAAAACCAAATCTGACTGCAAGCTTAATCGTTAATGGAAGTAATCAACGGCTATCTCCCACTGAAATCACGGCCAAGCAGTGACCTCCTTAACCATCTCTTCTCCTTGTTTTTCTCTGTTACTGCTACAGAGACCACCTTCAACAGCGAACAACAGTTCCTCGATCTCACACAACATCGCCTTCATTTCCTCTTTTCTCTGAAATTTAGGTTGAGTTGTAATGACAAAGAAACTCCCCGAGCTAGTTGTAGGGTTATCCCATGAGACAGCTGAAGGCACCCATGCGTTAGGATAAGGGATGACCAGCTCAAACACGGCTTGCCGGTTTCAGAAAACCGACAGCCTAATTCTCAGTTCAATTGTCAGTTCTAGGAGACTGACAGCTTAATTTCCGGCATAACTCCTCTTGTGCAACCTAGCATGCTCCCACTATCGTCTGCGAGTTGACTTTTTTGCCTTTTTCATTCCAAATGGCTAATTTCTCCTTCTTTTGCTCCATATGACTCCAAAGTACCTGATAAACTCAAAAGTAATCATAAGATACATAATTTACAAGAAAACTTAGCAAAGAAAGCATAAACAATAGATAAATATCAAGGTTTTTTAGACACCTATCAGTGAAGTTATCTCGGCTGCGGATTCTTTCCTGGCATGATGACACGGGAATCGTTATCTTCTTGAGGCTGCTCTCTTGACGTGTCGGTTCCAATAGATCTGAAGATGTCCCGGGCTTGCTCTTGCTTGGGTTGGCATAATAGGCGAACCCTTTTATGATGATTTAAAGATGTGTGAAGCCTCCTTTGTTATTGCAGATGTACGAATTCCCGGAATTACGCCATGGTCTGGATCTACACGTTTTGCTGATGAAGTGATAGCGGATACTCCTGACCATAAAATGGTAGCAGTGGTGGAATATAGATAGACTTTTGCTTTCGTGATCTCTGCAGGTGCCTTTCTAGGACTCCACTGGTATTGATATTTGTTGTCGACTATCTCCATATTGGAACAACAGCTATGCGAATCTTCCCTTTATCTCTCTGGGTGTGGACCCTGGCGACATTAATATCAGTGATAACTTTGAGGCGTTTCTGGCTTGCTCCATATAACACTTATGGTGTTGCAGAAAAGGCGGTTTCTCCATCCGGATCTTGAGAGAAGCCATTGTGCCCTTTTAACTAGTAGTTACGTCTTCTTGTGTCTCCATGAGGCTTTCTAGTCCTTTCATCTGGGAGATTTACTGGTGCTCGGCTATCTAAGGCATTCCTAGTAGCATTGCTTGAAAAAACATTCTTGTGAAGCTTCTTAACGAATGGAACACCGGAATTGAAATTGGTTGTTGAACCTAAACTAAGTTTAATGATTGAATTAGATCTAAGATCCACCCTTTTGAAATTGAGAAAACAAGAATGAAAATTGAGAAACTGATTTTGCAACCGAGAGATTAATCTCCCACTGTGATCGCCAGTTGTTTTGGGGCAAAAACTGATTCTGCTGGAAATGGTAAATTGGGTGTGCCGTCGAGAAACGAATCTAAACCCTAAACAAATGTACTGCACATGAGTACTTTAGATTTGAGAGATCAATATGTACAATTCTGGCCTAAACCAAGAAATGTTCGTTTCATTCTTGCTTCGGTCACAAAATGAAGGAGAAGGGTTTATCTTAGTGAGGGAAGCGAAAAAGGTGTTGAGATCAAAATGGTTAACTATGAAGGTGTGGTTGTTTTATGACTTGTATCAGAATGTGGAACTTGTTTGCGGAATGTAAGCTATAAGTTCTTGGTGTTTTCTGGATACTTGTGTTGATAACCAAAACTGTTGTCGGTTGAAATAGATTGAAAACCTATTTATACAAGTCATAGTTGAACACACTGATCTCGTAGGAAGTGGAGGTAGTTAAGTAATGGAGAAGTGGGGATCGTAAAAAGTGGTGAAAACCATGTCCCTATCATGAAGGGAAGACCAACCAGCCTTACACCCACTACTCCTTTACTGCTATCAACCGTCCGCCTTTCCTGACACTTTCTCATAATGGGCGTGTTGCACGCCGCATGCTGTAAACCGCCAGACCAATAACCTGATGAACATCCCCTAGCCTGTGACATGTTTGATGTCTCGAGTATTTTCGTGGAAAATATGTAGCAAGTTGCTGAGTGGATCTTGCTTGCAAGACTTAGTTATTTTGACCAATCACGCGCAAGCTAGGTGGCGGGCAGTCATATTTGAGCAGCTGCCAGGAGCTATCCATGTACATTAAAGATGTGGTGGTCGGTCCCTATAGGAGAATGATGGCTGGTAGCCATTTTGACATCCTATTGGTTGGCCCAAATTAAATCTAAACCGGTTAAATTGGCTAGCTGAGATGATTTGCAGTAGTTTGTGTTAATTCATGAAATTTCGTAATCAAAAAATTCAGATGTGAGACCCTCACTAAAACTGTTGTAGAATTTTCATACAAACTCGGATTTTGATGATCCGTCCCTCCATTCTTATCAGAAAAGAATTTCCTATATTTCAACTAGGGAATATTTGGGTTTTGAGCTCGTTTAGGAGGTGAAAACAGCCTGACAGTAAAAACTCAGGAAGAATTCTGTCAGTTTTCAGTCATGGCCTAGCTCGCCTTTTAAGCTGTATCTTTTAGCTCGTTAATCCGATTGATATGATTTTTTAGTATGTTATACTAGAAATCCATATGAAACTTTTGGTATGTAGCTCATACTCAA
Source organism: Papaver atlanticum (assembly GCA_023531105.1). Classification (NCBI taxonomy): domain Eukaryota; kingdom Viridiplantae; phylum Streptophyta; class Magnoliopsida; order Ranunculales; family Papaveraceae; genus Papaver; species Papaver atlanticum. The sequence continues at coordinate 1,720,638 of JAJJMB010010620.1, forward strand.
ATTATTTATCAAATGCTCCCAGCTATTCGTCCAATCTTTGGTTACCTTTTGGATATCGTCCGACCAAGTTGAAGAGATAGGATTGGTCAAAGCCAAAGACGCGCTGCCGGCCACCTTTAATTAAAGGTGTTGGATGCGTCTTTGGGGACATTTGATTGGCTGATGGAAAATAGGAGCCCGTGGACAACAAAATAGAAGAAAGAAGGCCGGCCAAAGGAGGCTCGAGTTAGGGAAAATTGGCCGGCCAAGTGGCGCGGCCAAACCCTTTCTGCCACGGCTTCTAGTCACGGTTTACTCTTTTCCTGTTTCTGGTAGGATTTGCTCCTACTAGTTCCATGATGGATTAATTTCCTAGTTTGCCTAGGTTTAGTCTCGACTAATAGGGATCGAGATATTGCGCAGACCGTAGAAACCTAATTTTTGCAAATTTATAAAATTAGGTTAGAAAAATTGAATTTTGTGTGCTGACACAAAATTAATCAATTTCTGGTGAATTTTTCGCGCTGACACAAAATCACTAATTTTTATCTCAAAGGGCAACGCGACTTGGGTGCTTTTGATTGAGTACCTCCATGCGCATCTTAATCCTGACACTTCGGGAAATTCATGCTACTCCGTTGTGAGCGAACATTAATTGTCATGTCATGTCAGTATTAAGAGTTCAGCTGGGGAACATAGCATAGGAAAATACTCAGCAGGCCATTCATTAGTGAATAATGCAGCTAGGAGCTTTAAATACTCATTAGGCTCTATACTAGTGAACAATTCATCTAGGAGCTTGAGTTTCAATACAATATGAAGAGAGGCATATGCACTCATCATATTTTGATACATTCTTCAAATTCCTTGCGGAATACAGACATATCAAGGTCTACTACTTCTGATGCCGGGTTTAGGTAGACAGACTTTTATAGTTTTCGCCCTAAACTAAAAACCACCATCAACAGTGAGATTGTCAGAGCATAGCTCGGTTGAACCTACCAAGCGTTGGTATGTCAAGTTTGGTTGTCATATTTTAGTGAATCAAAACTCATCTTAAAGTCGCTTGATTATGTACTAGAGACAACTTCGTATAGGTTAGACTAGAAAGTCTAGGATTATGAGACATACAAGTATTACTCGAATACCTGAAGAACGTGAAGAAGTAAAGAACTACAACGACGACATCATCCTTCCTCTTGAGGTTAGTAATATTGACTTGAACTGTTTCATTCCTAACGTATCTTTCAAGTCGTGTTATATTGAAAACATAACTGCGAAACTGTGAATGATTATTTTACTCTAGTAGTGAGACATGATCATATGATTATAGTGTTAATGAATTAGACTACGAAGTATAACGCTTATCTTTTGAACTTCGTAGATATGACATCGACATAATCGTATGAATGCCATTGTGATTATGTGTATGGGTAAAGGTGAAGATTTCATCCTAGGAAACAATATTTACATTTGTTTAAAGGAAGTACATTCATGAACTTGTTTTATGAATCGAAAGGGAAATCGCTAGACTTATTGGTATTGTTATTCATTGCATATCTTTGGATTACCAATATGTGTGAGTTAGTAGAACCGATCACAACTTGTTATGTATCTTGGTATAACTAATCACAGTGCCAGACTTATGATTTGGTATGACTAGTTTTTATTAATTAGTGTAACCGATCCTAAGTAATCACCTGAGATGGTATGATCGATATTTGTAATTGGTGTGACCGATCACAAAAGAATTGTGTAATCGATCCTTGTAATTGGTGTTGTTAGAGCACTTCTCGGTCCAACTCGCAAGCGTTGCTATCTCAAGCTTGTTGTCAAGTTTAGTTGTCAAAACTATAAGTCTTGATTTATAGTCTACTTATAACTACGTCTCGGATTACGATAGAAAGCGTAGTTGAGCATTAGACTTCACGGCGTTCATCGAATGAAGACGAAGAACTACTAAGAAGAGCTTGTGGAACTTCATCAACAAAAGGTACTCTATCTCCTATTTGAGACAAAAGTCGTGTAGCTATATAGACTTCAATTATACATATTTGATTTTTCGAGCTGAGTTTAACTCGCTTACATATTTCTCGAAATATGTGTTGGTAAGATTTTGCTTTAGCCAAGTTCATCTTATATTGTTGACGAAAGTCAAAAGATGATCATGTGAAAATCGTCTGGTAACATCTTACATGATTTGTGTGAGACAGTCATTTGATGTAGACTCAGAATGTTTCGTATTGATCATTCGATCACTTGAAAATTGCTTTGAAGCTAATAGTTTGTGTGAGACAGCTATTGTCGTCTTCCGATAATGTTTCAATGATTGAAATGAGAGTTTAGAACAATTGGATATAAGCATAGTATGCGTACTTGCATATATGTAATCCAAGTTCGGGAACCATGGTATGCATACCCGTATGCATACTGCTAGGTTTAGTGAAAACCCGGGAACCTTGTACGCATACCGGTACTGGCATGAGGTTCAGTTCCGGGAATTTCTGCTGAGTTTGGAAGGTATGCATACCAGTTCGCATACTGGCGAACCCAAACATAGTCTGGCCATTTAGGTATGCGTACCAGTTTGCCCTGTTAAGTATACATGAGGGAAGCACGAGAATTGGGCCACACATATTGTGTTAGGTATGATATTGAATATTTGGCAATGCCGTAGGATTCACGTCAGGATCCTTCCAAAAGTTATGTCTATAAACTTGAGAAAGATGTGTTTTTATCATTTTCCTAGAGTACTTATAATGATCCATGTACCTTGCTTATCGTTCATTTCTACCCAACTTGATTTGTGTTTAAGGTTCTTAAATGTTTAGGTTTGAAATTAGTAGTTCGGGATGTTTGGACTTCATGGTACACATACCAGGTATGCATACCATCATTTAAAATCAAAATACAGGGATTTTAGTACGCAAACCCGTTTGCATACTGCTCCAGGTCACGAAATTCGTTTGCAAACCGGTATGCATACTGGCCTGTAGACGTCGATATTCGGTAAACTTCATTTGGCCGTAACATCTTCGTCCGAACTCGGAATGAGCTCATTCTTTTTTAATTATCTTCCTCTTTGAATTATATTCAAAATAGAGATGAGAATTCTTGAATTTGGATGAGTTAATATTGGTCTTTGTCCCGTCTCTTCTTTTTTGAGTGTTTTGCTCCGTTTCGTCGCACTTGTTCCACTTCTATTGGACTTGGGCACTTGGATTCTTGGAGTAATACTCTTCTAAGCTCATTTTTAGCTTTTACAAGAATGATGCTAGTGAATCACAAAGAAGGAAGTTCAAGAATGGGCAGTAGTACGCATTGTTATGGGATTCTTGAATGTTCACAATCATCTTTTGTGAACTATGGTGCATGGTCGTTAATGACTTTGTATGTTCTTCTTTGTTAAGAAAATATTTTTATACACCTTTGGTAGATATTCTTGGTGTAAATCCGTGCAAAAAAGATTGATTCTACCCTCTAAGGACAAATCATCTTGTGTGTGCATTACGAGTTTGTCTTGATGTCTAGGAAATTTCTTATGAGAATTTATTCTTGTGTTTTAAGAAGGATAAATAGGGTTTGCAATAGCCATTATTTTGAGTACACATAGCTATTGCCAACGATTTTCATCTTGTAATATTTTTAGATTTATTTATTTAAATTCTAAAGTTTATTTGGAATCTTTATGGTTTTATATATTGCAACTTGTTATGGGATATGTGTGTTTGCGTCCGTGAAATTGATTATCCCATATATTTCAAAAGTTAAGCCTATTATGTCATTATGCAAATATTGATGAATATAGGATGAACTTTTGTTTACAAAGATAAAGTCTATTACATGTCTCTATGCAAATATTTATGAAAAATAGAATGAATCTTTGAATATTCCGCAGTATTGGTCTTTCCCTGATCTACATCTTTGTGTAAGTACTGTGTGGCTCCGTAAGTTCTCTTATGTGAGCATTTCCGATTAAGTTAATCATGGGTTCTCTTGTGGTTAATTTAATTGAGTATTTTGGATACAAATTCATGTTTCATGTGATTTGTTAATGTCCAAAGAAATCCTTCTTTTCTTGTGAAAGTAAGGTCGCTCTTGTTGTTCTTTCGGGAATGACATTTTATTGGGGAGATTTCTTAATTGAACTTGTGCAATCTTTGTGGGGGGTGCGGCTCTGGAATATTGTAGGAGTTTTCTTGTATCTTTATAAACTCCTTGATGAATGCATTTAGTTTCGGCTATATGATTGCATCTAAAGAAAGTTGATATGTTATATTTTGGTCATGAAGTATCTCTATGGAAATTTCATTAGGATCCCACTAGTTTTCGCACCTTTTCCAATTTTTATTGACAAAAAGGGGGAGAATTAATGTGTAGTTCACACTACAAATACATATGGTTTACGGATCATTATGTAAGGGGGAGTGGTTTTCATGTGAGATGAAGTATTGACTAAGTGGGAGTGATACATATCACCATAGTGTTGTTGTCAAAGTTATGATACAATTGGACTTTGATGCTGTGTAATGATACTATGACACTGTATAATAATGATTGAGAGCTACTGTTTTCTCATTGTTATAGCTACGGATCTTCAACAACTATGATGCTTAGTTGAACACATTCAGAATCACTGGAGTACTTGGAAGTGACGAAGATTTCGAGTAATGTTTAAGAACCAAGGAAATCAAACATTTGGATGAGAAGCTACAAAGTTTATTTATTTTGTAATCCATATGTATTGATAATTTTGTCATTAAAATTGACAAAGGGGGAGATTGTTAGAGCACTGCTCGTTCAAACTCGCAAGCGTTGCTATCTCAAGCTTGTTGTCAAGTTTAGTTTCCAAAACTATAAGTCTTGATTTCTAGTCTACTTATAGCTAAGTCTCGGATTAGTATAGAAAGTGTAGTTGAGCATTAGACTTCACGGCGTTCATCGATTGAAGACGAAGAACTACTAAGGGGAGCTTGTGGAACTTCATCAACAAAAGGTATGTGGAGACTTGAACTCATCTATCACTCAAAAGTCTATCTACTATATCTCCTATTTGAGAAAAAAGTCGTATAGCTATATAGACTTCGATTATAAACATTTGATATTTCGAGCCGAGTTTAACTTGCTTACATATTTATCAAAATATGTGTTGGTAAGCTTTCGCTTTAACCAAGTTCATCCTATATTCTTGACGAAAGTCAAAAGATGATCATGTGAAAATCGCCTTGTAACATCTTACATGATTTTTGTGAGACAGTCATTTGATGTAGACTCGGAATATTTCGTATTGATCATTCGATCACTTGAAAATTGCTTTGAAGCTAATAGTTTGTATGAACAGCTATTGTCGTCTTCCGAGAATGTTTCAATGATTGATATGGGAGTTTAGAACAAATAACCATGATTGGATATAACACAGTATGCGTACTTGTATGCTAATTTGTGCAAGATATTCCAAGTCCGGGAACCATGGTATGCATACCCGTATGCGTACTGGTTGGTTTGTGAAAGTCCGGGAACTTAGTATGCATACCGGTATACGTACTGGCATGAGTTTCAAGTTCCGGAAATTCAACTGAGTTTTGGAGGTATGCGTACCCGTTCGCACACTGGCGGACCCAAACTTGGTCCGGCCACTTAGGTATGCGTACCCGTTTGCATACTTGAGTAGGTTATGTTCTAAAATCGGTTTGTTCATGAACTAATATATTTATATAATAAGGAATGCAATCTTTTGCAAACTGTGGCTATAATGTTCATGAATTGATTCGAGTGAATCAAAATCGATTTTGCTTCAATTGTGTCTTGTATACTTCTATGAGAATATAAACAATTGAACAACTCTAGAACTAGTTTCATTTGAGTCATTTGAACTAGTTATGGTTAAGATGAATATGGTTGATATGAAAGTGTTCATATGGCTAACTTCGGTTAACTATTGTTGAGCCAACAAGGTGTACACGTTTAGGTACGGTTACCCATATCTAAATGAAGTCACTTTTCATTTGTGTGTAACAAGCTAAGTTCGATCTAACGGTTGAAAGATATTAGCTTGAGTCTAATCAGGTTTTCATCTAACAATGAATATTGAATGCTATGTTACCAAGGTAACATTGATTGCAAACCCTGATTTGAAAACTATATAAAGGAGAAATCTAGCAACTGGGAAACCTAATCCCCACACCTCCTGTGTGATACTAGTTGCGACTAGAGTCGATTCTCCTATAACCTTAGGTTTTTCACGAAACCCTGTAGATTTATGACTTGAAGACTTCATTGGGATTGTGAAGCAAGACCCAACTATTTTCTCTGTAGTTGCGTGTTCTGATCTTGCTGTTTTCTATCGTATTGAGTACTATCTTCTCTAAGATTTGCTCGATATTTAATCTCCAATAGGCAAGATAAATAGTAGTTACAAACATTTTCGTCTAATCGTTTGTGATACCACAATATCTTGTTTTGCTACCATATGATTAAGATTATTATGAGGTGATTGATATTTCTAGGCTGTTCTTCGGGAATATAAGTCAGGTATATCAATTGGTTCCTGTTCACCTTGATTTATCAAAAGACGGAACAAAACTCATAGGTATTCCTGTGGGAGACAGATTTATCTATTCAATAGACTTTTCTGTGTGAGACAGATTGGTTTATCAAGTCTTCGACTTTGGGTCGTAGCAACTCTTAGTTGTGGGTGAGATCATCTAAGGGAATCAAGTGCGCAGAATCCGGCGTGGTTCTAGAGGCGTAAGGAACGTGACTGTACCTTGATCAGTGCGAGATTGGTTAGGGCTCAACTACATTCATGTCCGAAGTTAACTTGGAGTAGGCTAGTGTCTGTAGCGGCTTAATACAGTATGGTGTTCAAATCTGGACTAGGTCCCGAGGTTTTTCTGCATTTGTGGTTTCCTCGTTAACAAAATTTCTGGTGTCTGTGTTATTTCTTTTCCGTATTATATTTTCTATATGATTGAAATATCACAGGTGGTGCGTAAGTTCAATCAATTGTGAATCCGACCTTTGGGTTGTTGATTAAATTGATTGACACTTGGATATTGGTTTTTGATACCGTCCAGTTTCTTATATTCAATCGGGATCGCAAATTCCTATTTGTTTGATTGCAGATTGAATTGAGAAATAGAGATATAACTATTGGATATACTTTTCTTAAAATTGAGTCTGACTGTCTCTTTGATTCTCTTGAAAGTATATTGGAGTTAGTCCATACAGATCGCTAAGCGAAATATTGGGTGTGGTTGTTAGACCCCGCTTTTTCAGCAGTGCTGGAGGCTCTAAGCCGGATTAAGGAGCAAAACATTCTAGAGATTCATCTCAAAGCTGATGCTGAAGTTGTTGTGTAGTCCATAACATCTGACATTCTACAAGTCATATGGGAAAACTATCATCTCATTAGGAGTATTAAAAGTTTAATGAATTCTTTTAAATTTTGTAAAATCTCTCATGTTAGAAGAGATTACAATAATGTCGCTGATCTGATTTCAAAGCGAGTTAGAAGAGATAAACTCACTCTAGAAGAATACATGGATTTCTCTCCATGGGTTAAGTCTATTTTACAAAGGCACTCTGTGCCTGCAACCTTTTAATTAATAAAATTCCCAGTTTATCCAAAAAAACACTAAACATCATAATCATCCGTACATCTTTACTTTACTTCGGTGTTCAACACAAACACTGTAGTTTAGGAATGAGCACACTGATAGAAAATTAAAAGTAAAAAAAACAAGATAAAAAATATACTACGAAATCAGTAGACTTATGTCAATTTCACATGACCTCCGGTTACACTTAGCCCATGTAACAAGCCTTTAAACCCCTAAACGACCCTAGAGGACGAATTTAGTCTCACGAGGATTTTCAGTTATGTGTACCCACAAAACCAGTAATGCAATCAAACTTGGTCTAATTTCCATATCTATCCTTGGGAAGATTATCAATAATCTCTTGATCGTATTCCGTTTGATATGCTTTAAGAATTTGAAAAACCGCTTCATGTCTCTTTATCCATAAGTTTGCTCGTATTCATACTTAAGTTGACTTGCGCGGTACTAGATACAAATTCATAAAAAGAGTTAACACTAGGGACGCATGAACAGAATATAGGAAACAATTATTATAGTAAACTCACCACGTCTTCAGGGTTCCACCCTGCGGGCATGTTTATAAAGTATGCTCTTATGCAGCCAACATATCTCTTTACTTCTTGTTTTAAGTTGCAGATTCTATGTTGTAAATTCTTCAAATTTCTAATATCCCCCCCCCCCCCCCCCCCCTTTTGGTTATGTATTCAGATTGAACTTGGGACCAAAATTCTGTATTGTTTAGATTTCTTCCTCTTGGGTCGCTGCTAACCAATCAATAAGCATCAATCAGAGCCATGTCCCCATCATGTGAAAATTTAGACATCTTCTGTAACAGCAGGGAAACCACAGAAATGAGAAATATAAATTAGCAACACAGGAAACTAAAATTGTCAACTAAACGTGTTTGTGTTTGAGTTTTGGTGTGTTTGATTTGGGATTTCACAAGTTCGGTTTATATACTTTCTAAAACTCAAACCCTTCCATACATACCGATGTAGTTCTGTTCAAGATAATAAAAATGAATGCTAGTCTCGGTCCTTATGAACTTAACTATTGTGCTTGATGTGTGACAAGGTGATGTCACAAGTTTAATAATAAAGTGAAAAGATAGGCAATGACAGTGAAAACTGTATAAAATTGTTTGAATTAAATTTTCAAGATCTTATTATTACTTTAAGGGAAAACTTTGTCGAAACCTGCTACAAAAATAAAATAAGATTTGGAATCTCGAAAAACTATAGGGTGAAACTGTTTACAAATAGACGTTAACTGTTCACAAAGTGTCACCAAATTTTTACGACAGGGTTACTTGTTCACACTCATCCTTACATTTTTATGAAAGACGTTAAATGTTTACAGAGCCACCTACTATTTCAATCACATCAATGACATTGAATTGTCAAGAGATAGTCATTGATTGATGTAGTTGGGAAATGTAGCTTTAAACACAATCACATGGTGTGAAATAGGCTTAGTCAGAAACATAGGCATACCCACACAACACCTAACATCATATTAATCATTACTTTGGACCGTTAATTCGAACTAAAACATACAACCTCACATAAAACGTTACATCATAAACATAAACATCATAAACACTACATAAACATTACATCATAAACATCTCTTGATCAAACTAAAACACATGATAAAACATTACATCATAAACACACAATAACACATTACAAATTACTGAGCAACATAAAACACACTTAATCATCCCATTCCACCAACTGACACCCAGAAATGTTGACCATAAGTGTTCTTATCTCTAGAACGATGTAGTTTCATAACAAATTTACAACAAGGGATTGAGCACGACGCCACTTTTTCGTGTTCAACATTAATTATCCCTTTGTCTTTGAAGTTTTTGCATAGTTCATTTATCTTTCTATCTTCTTTGGCCTTGATTGCATCTTCCAACCACTGTGCTTCTTCACGACAATTTTCGTATTGGCAACGCAACTACCTAATTTGTCCCGATCCCGTTTCAAGTAACATTTTGATGCATGTACAACCTTTCTGCGGGCACTTGGAATACATCCAAGGGCATTGCGTGGCGGTATGGTCATCAAGAAAATATAGTGGACAAACTTGGCTTGCTTCCACACATACTATCTGTTTTCCTTTGCGACTAGAATTCATGTTTTGACTATGTATATTTCAAGGATGGTTTTATGTTTCACGGTGTGTTTCTGTGAATGGTTAATGGATAGTAGTTGTGTGAAAAAAATGATCTTCATGGATCTTAATTTATAAGAGAAGTCCCCGATATTCGTCTTCAATTACAGTGTGTTGATAAGGATAAATAATAAAAATTGATGTAGTTTTGAAAGTGGCAAATAAGTTGTCGTTCACTCGGACTCGTTGGGGTTTGATTTAAGACTTAATAATAAAAATACTAAAAATATATTCACAAGGTTGTCACAAATATCGAGAGGTACTGAGACTCAAGATTCAACCAATTCTCATATTCATGTGGTTCAACTATCAATTTCAGACAATTATAGCTCATAAAATAATAAATATTGACTCTTTATTCTTTGCCAAAGTAGATTTTATAAAAGATTGACTGTAAATCACAAGCATGACGTATCAAAAATACTAAGACCAAGCATACGTCATCAAACAAAATCACAATCAATTAAGAAAAATCATGTATCAATTTAAAATAGTGCAAAAGTCATAAAGGAATTAAATAGATTTACCACACACGTAGAGAATGCCTTCCTCCGTCATCCTAATGTTGGGTTTTAGCTCTTCATGGTGAAAACACACTCAAAATAATAGTCCATATCTCAAAAAGGTGTTTTATTGAAGAAAAGGTATAAAGCAGTGTGTTTGTAACAGTTATAATTGTTACAGAACCCACTGTTACAGAGATCCCTAACAGGACTGTTGCGAACTAAAAATAATTGTTGGAAAAATTGTTACAAAGTTTTTGAGTTTGAAAGTATAGGTCATGGTTTCTGCGACTGTCCAACTGGGTCTTATGTTCTTCGCCTTCTTCTTCACAGCAACAGAAGAACTTCTCTGCAATCTTCTTCCCAAACCTCTGCAACCTACCCCCAAGGTCTCCCAACCCTCGACCACCATCTCTGGGACTCGAAACAACTTATATATACTCTACAGGCCGAATATAACTCCCCCAGATCCTTTATTTCTTCTCAAGAAAGTTTCACGTACCTCATACCCTTTCTTCTCTTCCATGGATAATAATCCTTCGGGATTCTAAACATGCACTTCTCAGTTTCCTTTCACATGCCAACTTCCTTTTGATAGAGTCGAATCCTATAATGATCTTTCCTATTTTGAAACAAAATACCGTAAACAAACTCTCTTCCCTGTTTTGAAACAATTACCACATATAACGAGATTCGCTCATTCTTTTTAGTTCTAAGACACGTACTCCTCCCTGTAAAGTCACAACAGATTGTTTCCAATCCATACTCACACGAAATCTTCCAAAAAGTGGGAATGTTATAAATACCCTCCATTTTTGTTGACCTTGCACAAATACCCTCGAGGGGTAAAAAATAATTTTTTTGGAGTCAACTTGAGAAAGTTGCTTCCGCTTTTTGGAAGCAACTTGTGCTAGTTGCGTCCACTTCTGAAAACAACTTGTGCTAGTTGCTTCCACTTTTCAGAAGATAGGGGTATTTTTAAAAATTGAATAAGGGTATATTTTAAGGGGCGGATTTTGAGGGGTATTTAAATAATATTCCCTTCCAAAAATCATCACAGAATATTCCAACGAAACTCCGAGTATTTTTCTCCCCTGTTTAATCGTGATTCCGTGTAACTCCCTTGTTTTTCGATTCAAAACCCATTACCAATCCTATGTTGATGTACCGGATCATTACCAATTCAATCCCACGAGAAAACTCGACTAAAACTCTTCCAAGTCAATTAACGGAGACCTGAGAAAAACTCATGTCCCTGTTTAACTAAAACTAAATACCCAGCCAAAGTTCTTCGATTCCATCACCTATACCGACATTGGATTGCTAAAACAGGCTTAGCCCATGAGAATCAGCATTTGAATCTCCTTGAAACTGGTCCAAATCACGACCCCTAAATCTGCCAGAAACTGCACCTTATTTCCCGCAAAATTTGAGATTTGAATTGTTGAAGATGTCCTCCCCTTATCCTATGATGGGGTGCCAATAGAAGGTAGGTACCCCTTAGTAATTTGGGTGCCCCTTATCCACTGTTAGGGTCCCTTTAGCAATTCTTATGGGGTGTAAATATAACTTTTATGGGGCGTCTCCAACATACTTCCGGGGTGCTTTTAGTAATCCCTCCCGGGGGTGCAAAAATCACTTTTCGAGCCAATTTTTCCACAGATGTTTATTTCTCCAAAAATACCTACAAAGAGATAAAATACCAAAATAAGTACAAAAATGGGTACTAACAATATAGAAAATTGGGATCAAAATAGACACATAAATGCGTCTATCAGTCATCAAGAAAATATAGTGGACAAACTTGGTTTGCTTCCACACATACTATCTGTTTTCCTTTGCGACTAGAATTCATGTTTTGACTGTGTATATTTCAAGGATGGTTTTATGCTTCACGGTGTGTTCCTGTGAATGGTTAATGGATAGTAGTTGTGTGAAAAAATGATCTTCATGGATCTTAATTTATAAGAGAAGTCCCCGATATCCGTCTTATCAATTACAGTGTGTTGATAAGGATAAAGAGATATCTATCTGAATGAGATATCAATAACAGTGCGTTGATGAAAGGGTGATCAGAATCTCTGGGCTAACAATAAGATATCCCGGACAGAACATGCACTATCTATGAACAATGTGAGTTAAATCGTCGGAGTGTAAACATGGTGTAGGTTTTAAAAAGGTCAATGCCACTATTTATGAACAATGTGAGTTGTTTGTGAGCACAATGCACCCTAGACACGTTGATCCAACAGTACGAAAAAATTCGTACTACAAAAAATCTCGGAACTGTCTATCGGTCCAGTGTAAATAATATTTGGTTAAGGAACAGTAAAACTGAAAAGGAGTGTCGATGGAGTGTAGACGAAAAAGGTCAAGGAATGGGCAGTCATTAGCCGTTCTATGAAACCCAAAAATGGGTAAAGAGTAGCCGTTCTTAGGGAACAAACAACCATTAACCTGTTTTTCGTTGTAGAACGGTTGATGGCTATCCGTTTTTCATTTTTTGAGAACGGCTAATCATTGCCCGTCTTCGGAGTCTTCCCATTTCCCAAACACCAGGGAAGGCTAGCGGGAAGAGGGGGTTTAGGCGACGGTTTTTTTCTTTGGGAAGAGCTTGGACATCTCCATAAGACTCAATCTTAAGTTCCCTCAGCCCCAGTTACTTGATAACTGCCATAAAATGCTTGCTAATTACAATTAGTGCCAAATCTGGGAGGAAGCTTAGAAGGCATCATTTATAATTCGTACTATCAGTATTCAGTAGTGCTCATTACTCATATCGTGACACTGATACGTTCTCTCTCTAGGGCTGAAAGAGATTAATCAAGTTAGTGATAAGGATTGATTTGTGTCTTGATAATACCCCTAACTACTAAACCGCCAGTAGTAACACAACATCCGTCACGAAGAGTATAGTGCAACAAACTGAGTTACACGGCATTACTAGTATTTTGCTTTGATTTATTTTTCATTTTTTTCTTACATTTAAATTTTATTTAGTACATTAATAAAGAAATAATAATAAATTTTTATAAAAATAATTTGGATCCAAGCCAAAGAAAAGAAAGATATTAAATTTTCGATTTTTTTAATAGTTTTCTTAATACCCAATGGGTACCCTGAACCGACGGGTACCCGAGATTCTAAACGGGTTCGGTTCTGGGTCCACAAATTTAAGAACCGGACCCAACCTTTATAAGTAGGGTCCGAATCTAGTGATACCCGGGAGGACCCGGACCCATTGACAGCCCTAGTATAAATAGATTTTCAATCTATTCAATCAGAACTAAGAGATGAAATTTCCAGAGAGCACAGAGAATGATGTGTTTTGTAGTTGTAGTAAAAATAGTGGTGATAGGATTCGATTCTCGAACTTGTGAAGGATTTTTTTTAGACTTAAATTAAACTCAACAATTCAAATAAATTATATCAAAAATATAAAGAAAATACCGAGACTCTGGATTCCACCATTGACCAATTAATTGATAAACTCTAATCAATATTCATGCAATATTCTTCTTTAAAGTGATTCTAATATTTGCCTCTAATAGATTTTTGAAGTAGTAGTTGTAATCACAAAGCATGACACATCAAAAGTTTTAAAACCTAGCATGTTCCATCAAAACAACTCACAACTACTCAATAAAAATCGATTTTTCTATATTCGTTCTATGCAAATAATCATATAAAAAATTGCAAAAATTAATTAAAATAGAATTATACCACTTTTCATGAAACAATGGCTTCCTCCGTCGCCTCGGCTAAGGGGTTTAGCTCCTCATATTAATCATAATCTCAAAATACATGTTTATGGCTCAAAAGTTGATTAAAAGGGAGAAAGGTGTTAAAGCAGCGGATTCTGTAGTTGCTGAAGGTCTAAAACAGAAGTCGGAATTGTTGCTGAAGAGCTTCGGTGACTGCAGGAATATGCGACCGTACCTCGTTGTCACTGAAAATAAGTATGCCTCTGCAACTGACTCTGAGGGTCTTATGTTCTTCGTGTTCTTCTTCTTCTTCGCAGCAGAAAAGTTTCTGAACTCGACTTCAGTTGATTTTTTTTCCGCTTCTCTATGGCTCTAAACTTCTCCAAACTCTCCCAAATTGTTCGTGTCCCTAAATATGACTCGAATCAACCTATATATAGCCACCAGACCCAAAATCTCTCAAGTTAATCCACAAATATTCTCTGTTTTCTTTTCTCCACAAGTTACGGGATTTTTCTTCCCTGTTTAATCTTCTCTACGCGTCACTTGGTTTTCAAACTCTCCGGTAGACTGAATAAGGACTCAATACATCACGTAAAATCCTCCGGTACCCCCAGTTATCAACCAAAATATTTGAAAAAAATACGAAACTCTCTGTTTCGTAAAAACTTAATCTTTATCCCTGTTTTATCGATTCTACAGCTCATACCAAGCCTGTATATCCTTAACAGGGTTAACCCAACGAAAATCAGCCCTTGAATCTCCTTAAAAGTCGTCCACAATTCCAACAACAAAAAATCTGTTCTCTGAAAATATTTTCCCGCCTTTTTCGTTTTCAAAATGAAGGGGATGACCTCCCCTTATCCGGACCAGGGATGCGAATAGCAAGTGGTCACCCCTTAGTAATTTGGGTGCCCCTTAGTAATTTTCTCCCATGAGTGCAAAAACCACTTTTTGAGCCAAATTCGCCGCAAAAGCCCACTTTTCCAAAAACACCTACAAGAGATAAAATACCAAAATTAGTACAAAAATGGGTACTAACACTACATAAAAGAGATGAAATAGACACATAAATGCGTCTATCAGAGAACTTACAACTTCCATTTTTTACAAGCAAGTTCCATTTTTATGAGACAAGTCATAAACAACCACACCTTATAGAGTATGTCTCTCTGGTCTCAACACCTTCTCTGCTTCCCTCCTTAAGATCAACCAGTCTCCTTCATTTTGTGACTGAAGCAAGACTGGAACGACCATTTCTTGGTTTAGGACAGAATTGTACAGATTGATCTCTCGAATCTAAAGTACTCATGTGCAGTACATTTGTTTAGGGTCTAGACTTGTTTCTCATCAAACTACCCACTTTTACTCTTTTCTCCAGAATCAGTTTTTACCCTACTACACTTAGTCATCAAAAAAAAAGTTGGTTCAGGGTTTTGATTTTACTTCATAATGATCTGTTTTCACTATTCTCCCATAAAATTTTAGTCATTAACAAAACTGATTAGAACTGTCAAACATCGAGCCTATAAGTTAGTCTGGGCCTGCGACCCTAGTGTTTTATTGGACGGGTCAAATTAGCCGGGGCCTACAGCCCCGGCCGTGGCTTCTTAAACATGCCTTAGTGTTTTGTTGGTCGGGTCAAATTAGCCAGGGCTTACAGCCCCGGTCGTGCCCTTTTAAGCATGCCCTAGTGTTTTGTTGGTCGTGTTAAATTAGTCGGGGCTTACAGCCCCGACAGTAACCTCTTAAACATGCCCTAGTGTTTTATTGGTCATTAACAAAACTAATTAGATTAGAACTGTCAAACATCGAGCCTATAATTTAGTCTGGGCCTGCGACCCTAGTGTTTTATTGGTCGGGTCAAATTAGCCGGGGCCTACAGCCCGGTCGTGGCCTCTTAAGCATGCCCTAGTGTTTTGTTGGTCAGGTCAAATTAACCGGGCCCCGGCCGTGACCTCTTAAGCATGATCTAGTGTTTTGTTGGTCGGATCAAATTAGCCGAGACCGTACCTCAAGTTCCTCAGTATACACAGTAATTAATACGTCATGTATGAATTACGTATGATTCGTCATGATACGTCATGCGACAGTAATTAATAAATATCAAAAATAAAAGTTAAGCCATGTATGATTCGTTGTTGAGTACTTGTTTGTGTTTCTGCTAATTAATTTAACTTAAGATTCAGCAAGCACCTTAAGCAGCTCTTTAATTTCTATTATTTGTTAGTGAGACTCATGATTTAGATCTCTAGCAGCAAACATGGCGGTGGAGGGAACAATATACGGAGAGAGATGAATGAACTGGAAGCCAGTAATTAAATTTAGCTAATTTAATTAGAAAATACATGTTGGGAACTTAAGGAAAACCTTTCGTATCAGGGAACCAATAATTTAGGAAAAGTCTTTTGAGTTGTGAAACCGATAATTAGGAAACCGGAATTCGAGGAAGGAAACCTTTGGCGGGTATGTTTGGTTGATCGCCTGGGGGAAGGAAGTTTTGGTGCCGCGACAGTTCATTGAACTTAAACGCTGGCCACGGTTGGGTTAATTTAGGTCTGGGCCGCGGCATAATCCACGCCGTTGAAAGTTATATGTCAACGAACGTACATAAGTATCTCTCAAAAGTATATGTCAAGAACGGACGGACTGATAGAAATCTCGCCAACTATCTATCCCAGCCGCCAGATGGCCGAAATCAATGACCGTCTATTACCCAAGACAGACATCACTTCTTTTTATAATATAGAAATATTCAGTAAGCAATCTCCAAATTTAGTTGCGGGAAATCAACCGCATCCTAATGTGGTTTTTCAGCTCTAGGTTTCTCCAAACTGCTCTAAGCTTTACTAATATAGGTCTAGGATATAAACTACACGTGTATAAATAGAACCTTACTAATAAGGTTCAAACAGGCTGAGTTCCTTTATAAATTAAGCTTGGATCAAAATGGTAAAGTGCCAAAGAGTCAACATTAACGGTTCACTCAAAAAAAAAAAAAAAAAAAAAAAAACTAACCAAGGAAACGATTAACACTCGACATTTTTCAATTTAATATCCTTGTCAGATGGTTCTAACGGAACGGAATTACTAAACTTGCATTAAATAGGAACATGATCAAATAACACCCGAGGAATTAAGTAATGTCAACACTAAATCCTTAAACGAAATGGGAAAAAAGCTGGAAATCAAATTCATAAAAGTCCAGTGAGGGTGAATTTTCTGGATTGCTGGTCAGAGTTTCCACCAACTGGTTCCATCTCCTGAGCTTGGTGAGCCTTCTTTGCATGACTCTCATCAGGCTAGAAATTTGCATATCTACTGGTACATAATGCAGTGGGAGGAACAGAATGGCTACCGACGTAGTGCATTCGGGTGGGTGCAGTGAGAGGAGCAGAATGGCTACCGACACGGTGCATTCGGGTGACTGTGAAGCTACGCGTCACCTGTTTCTTCACATTAAACACGTTCAACGTTATCTCAAAGTTTTGACCTCTTGATTCATGATAGGGGCATCCTAAATGATAAGGTAACTGAACCATACGTCTAGATGCTATATAAAATAAATCAGAAAAGCCTCAATATTCAAAAGCATCTTAATTAAGTATTCAGCAAAAGGGTTGTGAAGTTGTGAAATAAAGACGTGTTGAATAAGCTAAAAGGGTTGTGAAGTTGTTCTTTGCATTTCAATGTTTTGGGTAGACTATGGGCCTACGGCCATAAAGCAGCACGCAATATTTTTGTCAGATTGATCTCATTACTCAGAAGATTGAAGCAGCATGCATACAATCCATTGATGCACATTCATACCGCAAAAACTAATACATAAAATGGTCAATTTAAAACAATCTCAAATCAACTGAATTAAGGATCAAGATAATACAATTTTTGAATAAATTCACAAACTCAAATACACAATCAAAGATTAAAGAGATAGTTTACATATATACCTGACCACCTGTACCCATTTCTGATAAAGAATCCCTAATTTGGGTAATGCACTTACTTTTCATTTGTAGGAAATCCAGTGAGGATAGCTGATATGTTACCCAGGATTTTAAGCATTTCAAGATTAAACTTAAGCGGTATGGTTCAAGATTGAGAATCCATTTTTAGACAAAAAAAAAACGGATTTTTGAGGGCATTGTAAGGGTCTATTTTCATGTTTCATGAATTTTTGAGTGCATTGTAAGCTACGTGAAGGATGAACATAGATAATAGTGTCATCAGGATGCTTAAGTTTAATTCATCATGTCTAAATGGGACTCAAGCAAAAAGGTGACTGACTAAGGCATTCCAGTATCAAAAATAGATCGAGAGGTGTTAAATAATAAAATAAATAAATAAAATCATACAAAAGGGGTTTAATTTCAGGGTTTTAGGGCTAACAATAGAATTCAGGTTAAAGTGAATGTTCAAAAAAAAAAAAAAAATGTTAAAGTGAGGGCTACTTAAAAAAGGCAATCCAAGAATGAAAATCATCTTTCTAAGTTAAAGTAAAAAGTGGGTTTATGAGGGTTTTAGGGCAACTGGTTAAGAAACTAAGTAACTGACCTTAGTTGCACCCATGTTCTCTGTGACATCAATCTTGTTTCCTGCGTACAAAAAAGAGAGGAGGAAGAATAGATTTAAGTATACCCTCGAGCAACAGAAAGGAATGAAATGCTAGTTAAGTTAGGTAAAGGAATGAGAGAAGTAAAATTAGCGATCACAAATCAAATCTGTTGTTATCCTCACCAATTTGAGAATTCCTATTGATCAAATAAAGATCAATTAGAGGACAAAGGGCACTTAAATAGAATGTAGTTCAAAGAAACAAACGCAAAAGTTAGAATAATGATAGTGCCTGCAAAAACCAAGTCTAGATGCATGCACATTTAAGTTTTCATCTACTAACCTTTTAAGCTAGATAGAAAAGTTTTATATACTAACCCAGTATTGCAGGTACTCCATGATCCACGTAGTGTAACTATATCCCATCATTAGGTTTGTTATCGATTACTCTACCGCCACATGCTCTCCAATGTGATTCTTCACATAGGTATTGGAAGACTTAGTGGTTTGGAATACTACAAATGACCCCAAGCCATTTTATCGATCCAACTTTTTCTTGATTATTCTATTTTACGGCTGACAATTAGATCCAAACTCTTTATTTAGTCATTTTCTCAAACACCCCAAAGGGATAATCTCTCTTTCCATGTTGAAAGAGCTCCCTAATCAAACTACAAACAATTTGTAGATTACAATGATAACTCCTTCATCAAATTACTAAAATTTGTTGATTAGGATCATAACCCCTCTTTAAAATTTCAGCTTAAAAGACACAACCCATCATGACCTGATAGAACAGAACAATATAATTGATAGAAAGGTTTTATCAGACTCAAGTATAGCCAAATTCATCTTCGAATGCAAAGTAATTGAACTCAATAGAAGATTGAAGGATCAATCCCTGTGAAGTAACTTTCTAAGGTTTCATCAAGCACTAACCAAATCTGATTAACAAAATCGGTATCCATGCATCTGGTTTGATGTATTCAGGTAACGAAAAACATAGAATGAAAAAACAGACATTGAGAACTGGGAAAAATAAATGAAAGGGGGTTTCTCCACATATTCTTACGAATCTTACCTTATCAAGTGGAGCGGTTTAATTGATCAGAGCTTCTGGTTTTCGTGGAAGAAGAATGAGAGAAATTGGAGAAGATTCACTTTAGGTATAGGATATAAGAGAAGTGCTTCAGTTGAAAAAAACAAAACAAACGAAACGTTTCTTTTCTTTGATTGGATACGTGGAAGAATTTGATTAACGGGATTAGAGGTGGGCCAGCGAATGGATACGTGGGCAGATCTTGCGCAGGACCATTTAATGGGAGATATCAGTGGGAAAAGTGGGAAGATTAACCGCCAGTTAGAAAGTTGAATGTATCTCAGCCATTCCATGACACACCCAACACTACCGTTTTATTAATTGATAACGAGGGGGATCTCCTTACATTTTTATTTTTACACTATCTCACACGTTTGACACTATTTTTTTTACAAAATCTAATCTGTAACATATTTGAAACTAACATTTTGGGAATATGTTTGTCTTACCAAGATCTACATGACCATAAAAAATCAATACATTCCGAAATGTATAACTCCGCCATCTACTACTTTGAAAATTAACCGTCGAAAATCAACGAATTTTCAACCGTTAAAATTAAGATTTGGTAGATGGTGAAATTTGGTATTTCGGAATGTGCTCATTTTTCATGGGTATGTAGAGCCTTGTAAGACGAGCATATCCCTACAATATTAGCTTCAAACACACTATAGTATAAAAAAAATTAAGAAAAATGTCTCAAAAAATGTGAGATAGTGTAAAAATAAGAGTGTGTGTGGAACTCCCCGCCGAAAAATGCTTACTACTTACAAATAGTGCCAAATCTCGGAGGAAGCGTAAAAGGCATCCAACTCCTTTAAAATCCTAACTCATATGAGCCCCCACGTTGAATGGTGAGCGTCACCCTTCGCTTAGGAAAGAGCTTCAATATTCGCTGAGAAAAGAGTTTGTAGAATTGCTGAGAAAAGAGTTTGTAGGATCGCTTAGAAAAGAGTTTGGACGTTTAATTAGAGAAGAGTTTGTACATTAAACCTAAATGTCTCCTGAATATCCTTCCTACAAGACAAGTTGTCTTCAGATTTGTGCAAGACAAAGATAAAACTTGTCCAATCTGTAGCAATTCTCTAGAAACTTCTGCTCATATTCTTTTGCACTGTGATTATGCTAGAGCACTGTGGTTTGGAATCAGTGGGTTACACTTTGAAGAAGAAGACAACATTCAGCAAATACTCATTTCCTGGTTTTCTCAGTTCAAGAGTAGGGTCATCAGTTCCGAGGAGATAATAAAGAGAGTAACTGGTGCTTGGGCTTTGTGGCAGGAGAGATGTTCAAAAGTTTTTGAAGACAAACTTCTTACCCCTCAACAGCTGATCATGAGAATCAACAACTTATACTTGGAACAATCTACTCAGATTGTTAAGAACACCAGTAGACTGTTTTCAACAGATGCTAGGATTAACCTTAAGTGGTTACCCCCTATAAATGGCACTTTAACTCTTAATTTTGATGGTTCCTTTGATGTTAATACTAAAAAAGGTGGCACTGGACTAATATTGCGTAATTCTGCAGGCGAATCAAGAGGAGCTAAATGCAGCCATGTTGCAGATGCATTAAGTCCAGAACAAGTGGAAGGAAAAGCTCTCTGGGAAGCTATTCAATGGGCGCAGAAGTTGAAGTTAGAAGTGGTGCACTTTGAAACGGACTCAAGGATCGTAGTGGAAGCCATTCAAAAAGGACAGTTCCACCTGAACTGACAGTTTCATCAATTTATTAGAGATGTTATTTATTGCTTTCAAAACAATATTAATTGGAAGTGTTATTATGTTCCAAAAAAACGAAATAAAATTGCAGACATTCTTTCTAAAGTTGCTCGAACTGAGCAGCTCACAAAGGAATGGGCTGACAATCCACCTAGTTGTATTCAAGCACAACTCTATGGAGGGATTACCCTCTTAATTTTAATAGATTTTTTTTTGCATCAAAAAAAAAAAAAAAGAAGCTAAATAGAACAATTGGCGAGACTCTGGTCAAGGGGTTAAACCACAATAAGGTTGAGTTTTTTTCTTTCGTCTTTTTTCTCCTTCTCTGTCTGTTCTTCTTCTCCATCTCTCTTTTCATCAGAGTAACCTCGGCAGAATCAGTCGACGAAATCAATCGAGTTCATCTTCCTAAATCTCTTGAAAAATCTCTGTGAACATTTTTTCGCAACAAGGTAAAACCCAATTAGTTTTTTTGAAATCCTATTTTTCTTTATCAATTTTTCTGTAATCCTATTTTTCTTCATCTAATATTTGTCTGGTTAAGCTTGAATCTGTTTGCAGCTATTTCTTTTGGATAGGCTACTGAAGATTTAGTTCTGAAAGAGGATTGAACGGTAAGCTAAATTAGGGTTTTAAATCGATTGATAGTTTTATGTGAAATTGATGACGATGTTGATCAATAAAAGATGGGTTTTCTGTTGTGATGACGATATAGAAGTATTAACGATCTACAAATTTTATTTAAGATTTAACCAAGGTTTCTGTTCTTCCCAAAATTAAGAAAACTAGGGTTCTTCTTTGTAATTGATCAATT
Organism: Papaver atlanticum; assembly: GCA_023531105.1. Lineage (NCBI taxonomy): Eukaryota > Viridiplantae > Streptophyta > Magnoliopsida > Ranunculales > Papaveraceae > Papaver > Papaver atlanticum. Next base: position 1,742,797 of record JAJJMB010010620.1, read on the forward strand.
TGCAGATTTTGGGTTTAAACTAGGGTTTGATTAAGAAAGTTCATATTGAGAAAAGGATGTTGATGGAATTGAGTCTCTAATGAGTTGAGAAGATGGGTTTGATTTTGGGTTGAAATAGTTTTTGCTGCTCATGTTTGGTAAATGGGTTTTCAACATAGAGAGATTTGCAGGGATGTGATGTGGTATATCAGAAAATCCCTTTACGGAATACTAAAACAAAATAGGAAAAAATTGAAACTTGCAGACCATTAAGAAACTGATCAAACTGATAAAACGATCATCTCCGTGTTATTGGTAAACCTGAAACCTTTTGTTCTAATTTTTTTTTTTTTTTTTTGGTTTGATTTCGCAGGAACTATTTTTGCTATTGGTAAACCTGAAACCTTTTCTTTCTGTCTCTTTGTTTATCCGAATGAATAAACCCTAACCCTTTTATTCTATTTTGTAGGTACATTTTTTCTTTGCTCTCCATAAACAACGAAATGCCAATACACCATGACTATTTTGTTTTTCAGATTGGTTTCGTTTTAGTGAAGGAAGCTTGATTGATTAATTTTGCAAACATTTTGAGTTATTTTTATTGTTCGGTTGTCGAGATTGTTTGTTTGGTGCTTGGATTTTCTTTGTTTTTGCAGAAATTAGCAGCTGCGATCTAAAGGTATTTCTTTGTTTTTTATTTGATGTTTTTTTGGTAAAATTGATGTTTGGTACGAATACATGGATCTATAAATATGATTTTTTTTATGACCATAAGGAGCAGATTATTCTATAATCATCACGAACTTATTACTGTGCCATAGTTACAATTTTATTATAGAAGTTAGACCATGTTCTTATTGTTGACTATGAAGGTGGTTTCGTACAGGAGCCTGGAGGGATGGTAGGAATAACTGCAGCGATCAAAAAGTATTCTACCTGTGACGATGTTGATATGGTAATGGCTAATCGAATTTGAATTTGTTTCGACCACTACCCGCTCAATTAATAGAAAATGTTAACTGTTTTGCCTGATACGCACTGCAGCAACATCTTTTTCACTAGATATTAAAGCGGCTGAGCATGTTTGCACAAAAGTATTTTGTGTTGGTAATATCAACTTATCTTGATAGTATACCTCTGAACCCACTACTTTGTACACAGTACATGTTAACATGTTCGTGCAGAACTTTCCTTGAAACTGCATGGTTACAATTCTTTGCAGTTTGAACATCATTATTTGCACACTTAATTGTGTATATATGCACGTTAATAATTCTTATTCATAAACGCGATACTTGAAATGGAAAGAAAGATGATAATGATTCTATAAAATATCTGTCTTATTTGCAGTTTATGGTTTTCAATTTGTGCACATTAGTTATTATCTGCTCTAATACCGTCTTTGAAATCAACCTGTGAATGCGTATGAGGTGGAAAAGAAATCCATGGCTGAGGATGCTGACATGATGGCGTTATCACGTTCAATGCAGGTAACTGGGAACTGTGTCTAAGACTTATCGTCTAAGCTAGACTATACCAATTTGATTTTCAAATTGGACTTTAGTACGGCAGTTTAAAATACTAAACTTCTGTTTTGCGATCTTCCTGAATAAAAGTTTTTGGTTTGGTTGGATTTAGAAAAACTGGGGGACTAGATTGGCTGGTTTCAAGCCTCTCAATTTTGGTGCATTGGGAATCAAGAATTTCGGGTTTATGTTGCATCATTGGCAATCGACCCATGGAATTTCTTCATTTCTTATCCAAAATGATATTGACTTAGTACCTGTAAGGTTAAATTTGCGGCATTGGTTATGTTATGATATCTATGGGAAGTAATCAGATACAGTGTGGATGCAGTTGACTGCAACTAATTTCTTGACGTTTGACGTTTGCTTACAGAGAGATATGCAAGGGTTCTTGAATGCTTCATATGGGTAGTCGTAATAAACTTAAGCTGCTGGGAATGAAAGACTCGATGCCGATCCTAAGCAGTCTCCATCGGGTGGTCCAAAATCTTTTCAACTGGAAACTAGAACACAAGACTAGATTTTCCTATGGAGTAAGACTGATGGCTGTAAAGGAGTGCATTGGGTTGGTTGGAATCAAATATAATCAAGCCTCTCAATTTTGGTGGACTGGGAATCAAGATTTCAGAGTTTGCGTCATTGGCAAAATGGCAGTGAAGATTTTCTCCTGCTTCTCAATCAGTTAAGTGATCATAGTTGGTGGATTAAAATTTCAAGCCTGGGGCTTCGTACTTTCAGTAATTATGATCTGGCAGTTGAAAAGGGTGTTAGGTTTGTTTTCGAGATGAACGTTTGGTGTTTTGAGATTGCGAACAAAATGAGAAGGTTGTGTCAGATGACTCAGATGAACTAGGAATATATGGATATGTATCGTGAATTTAAAGATGACTTAGAGGGATAGCCTAAAGAGTGGCCAGATATTAGGTGGGATGCATGAGATCTTTGAGACATAGAAGCATTTCTAAGATCTACCGAGCTTCTACTTGACTCATTGTGGAAGGCAGTTTCTATAAGATCTGTAGGATTGTGGCATATAATGAGTGGTAGAAAGAGAGTGATCATGAGAAACTGACTGGGAACGCAATGATCAATTACCAATTTGTATTGCTGATGACGATGACCCAAACGAATATTTAGTGGATGAAGAACCAACAGATGATGCAGCAGATTGAGGCTGGAAGATTACCGCTGGCGGTCTTTGCATCACGCTTATATACTGGGCAAAATGTTCTCCAAGTTATATGTGAAAAATCCAGTCAACAACATTAAAGACGCGGATTTTATATGTGAAAATTTTACTCGGTTCATTTTTGTTTATATGTTTGTCTAATTCCAACACAACTTCTATGTAAGGCAGCCAAATATGGAGTTCCTGGAAACGGTGACCCTGTTGGGCATTAGTGGGACCTGTAGTTATCAACTTTTGATTTTTTTAACCATTTTTTTTTTTTTTGATCAATCAAAGAGGAAATTCATTGAAAAGAAAAAGTATTTAGGAGGGGTATCTCATCCCAACGAATACAAATAGAAAAAAGAAAAAGAAAAAAGAGAGCGCCAAAGGTGAGTTCCGGGACGTGTAATCTTTTAGGAAACGATTAACATCAGAAGGAAATAATCCTCAAATTCTGAGGTCAATTAAAAAGAATTGCTTACTTTGACGACATGGAAGTACTCAAAGCTTCTCTCCAACCGAATAGTCTTCGAGGCATATAGCACACGTTACTGAACTACAATTATCCTCTAGAACTGAAGTGAATACCAAACAGCTACTCATTCCAAGTTATGAGATATTAGATTGCTTTTAAATTATTCAACATTTATGAGACGAATGGATAGATTGATTATTTACCAAGTTCATGTACGATCTTTCTCTAAAGTACAACAGAATTACGATTAGCTGTATGTTTTTGTACTCCACCAAATCAAAAATCTAAAGGGACGGGGCGAGGCGAAGCCGAGCCACACCAAATCAAAAATGTATCGGGATAGGGTGGGACGAAGCCCTGTGATACCTAATAAAAAATGCACGACGGGACGAGGCGAAACCGAGCCTCACCAAATTAAAAATGCATTGGGGAGAGGCAAAGCCAAACCACACCAAATCAAAAGTACATCGCGGTAGGGCAGAACGAAGCCCTGCGATACTTAATAAAAAATACACGACGGGACGAGGCGAAGCCGAGCCTCACCAAATCAAAAATGCATCAGGGCGAGGCGAAGCCAAGCCACACCAAATCAAAAATGCATCGCGACAGGACGGGACGAAGCCTTGCGATACCTAATAAAAGATGCACGACGGGGCAAGACGAAATCACATCCCACCAAATCAAAAATATGATTAAAAGGAAAAGATGCCCGGTACGTAGCACCGGCACAAAATCTTCAGCAGTGCCCATTGCTCATATCGTGACACTGACACGTTCTCTCTCTAGGGCCGAAAGAGATTAATCAAGTTAGTGATAAGGATTGATTTGTGTCTTGATAATACCCCTAACTACTAAACCCATAGCCAGTAGAAAAACCTAACTTGTGATGGGATTGGGAATTTAAGAACCGACTGATTTAAGATATAATGATCTCCATGATAAGGACAATCATAACCGTCACGAAGAGTATAGTGCAACAAACTGAGTTACACGGCATTACACTGTGCCAGGTTCACTTGATCACATAAAAAAAAAAAAAAAACCTTTTTTAGGAGTCAGTTTAGCCCAAAAAATATGAACATGCTATTTCTTGGATTTGATGTTTGGAAATAATTGTAGGATTTCATTTCATCAGGCCAAACATGACATATAGGATGAAATCTTAGACTCTCCATTATTTTGTACCTCTTTAACAAGTATGGAAGTCCCTGTAGCAGCATGACCTGAATCTGACTCTGTTATGAATATCTTTATTTATCTTGGCATAAAACAAGAGTACCAAGTTCTCACAAAAAATTAACCCATGGCCATTAGGTTATCCTCAAGACAATCTACCATTTTGAATTTATAATCAACTAATGCTTGAAATTCAAACCGATAAATGAAAAAGTTACAGGTAATGAAACAAGTTTAACTTTTTCTATAAGAGTCTAGTTGCATAATGAAATAAATTTCCAAATGGTTTTCCTTCAAACGCGTCAAAATACAAAGATGATGTAAATATAACTGTATCAAGAGATCCCCACCCCGAGACTAAAACTTATAAAGAAATCATAGCAAGAGAATGAATCAATGATAACAGAAACTTCGGCAAACAATAAAATATGATAAATGTCATTGTCATCACCATGTAAATACCAATGTCTGCATTTCAATCCTTAACATAACATATAGAATCTGAATTTGTTTAAGTATTTCATCAACTGACTGAATAAAGATAAGTATGTGGTATCACATTCTCCCTTAATATCTGCTGTACTAAAGAGAATTTCTTCTGTTCTTCAACTAAATATCCGCCGTACTTACAAAATAAGCCATCTACCTCTAATTCGTTACATCATGTACGATCAAACCCAGCAAAAACTTTCATGGGTTTCAAAAACTTTGTCAGATTATTCACAAACTTAGCAACATAAACATGTAAATAGGGCCTAAGGCACTTGAATAGCTCAAGTACAACACGGTCATGATGAGGTAAGAAAATCAATTAACAACTGCTGCCATCCCTGCACATATGCCTCTATATCTCAACATGTAAACCTCTGAATTCACCACCCAAGAAACGGTTCCGAGTGCAGATGCATATAACATAAAATGATTGTTACCAAAAATCCACAACCTCTAATCGGGCAAGCTCTGGTGAACCACTCACCACCTTCGTCTAGACATGCTAATTCACCACTGAGGTTTGCTGTCAGGCATGCACCTGTTTTGACCTGTGCATAGAAAGCAAGTAAAATACGTGTTATCATCAAAAGCATTTGGTTAGTGCAAACACACATAAGCATATAACTGCTGTTAGGTGGTTAAATTTACGATTTACAGCTGAACTTTTACAACTCAACCAGCCTATCCAAGTGACAAACAATATCTACAAGACCTTGCAACATTCAACCTGCACACTATCAGTTCAACACATCAACTGCAATACAACACTCTAACAGAAGTTTAGTCAACATACTAACCAATTTGTCAATTCATATAGCCTATAGTAGATTGTTTTAGAAGGTTAAACATTGATGAGCTAGACAGAGCCCTAATGCGTGCTGAAATTCAATAACCACATGACTCATGTATTTCTCGATGGACCTAGCACCTCCAAACAAACAACTGATGTTTATTATATCACATATGATTAGTTAGCACCGCGGTCAAAGAACATTGAAGGAAACAAAAGTAATGAGTTCCAAAAGATAAAGTCAAACTATTAATAATAACAGATGAAATGTTAACTTACTCCTTTGATAGCACAGAACCCACACCCAGAGGACACTTGCAAGCATGTCATACACGTCCATGCTCCTGCACCTGGTGCTGCTGCTGTGTATATCGGACATGTGGTGTTCTTGAAGACTTCAAAACTACTCACCATTGGAGATGTGAAAGAACTCACTGCAAACATAGCAGCCATTTCGAAGAAGAAAACAGTAATACCACACATGCTATATAGTATTTGCTTCCTTCTTCCATTTCTTTTAATAGAACAGTCGGAAATCCAGAACCGAAGATTATCAACACTAGCTTCTCCAAGACGAGACCAGAGAGTGCTTTTCCAGCGAGCTAACTCACGTATATTAGGTGTGTAATACACGATTGCATTATAACCAACAAGCTGATGTATAACTTGAAGACCAACACCAAATACAAGCCCTCTGCGTACTGCTGAAGTACCCCACGCACTTCTTATCTCTGAAATAATGCTACTTGAACCTTCAACTTCCTTTTTCACTTCCTATTTGATATATAATAGACAAAAGCAAAACCAAAAAGGGGAACATAACAAGTCAATAGTCAACTTCCGTTGAAAACCATCTCATGCATAAAAAGGAACCTACACATGCAAATATAATTCCTAGCAGAGCAACTTTAAGCTAGTAAAAGTTTCATCAATCACCTTTATGTAGTTCATCTTCGGAGATTCAGGGAGTGAAAATAAGAAAAGGAACTGAAGTACAGATGGAAACCAGACCCGTTCAAGCATCGGATGCCAGGTGGTTCTTGATCCCTGAGAAGGCATTTTCAACTTTTTAATATTTCAGGGTTTCCAAGAAACTGATTAGGAAATAACATAAAAGGTTAAAAATCGTTATAATATAAAATACATCAGAGGTACCTGGGTATAGCTGGAGTTTATCAAGTAGCACCAAAATTGCCCAAGCATAATAAGGAAACCATATGTGCTAACAAGAGAACCTCTGACTCTAGCAGGAGAAGCCTCTGCTATATAGATGGGTGAAATCATGGAAGCCATTCCAACTCCAAACCCTATGCCTACGGTTCCAACAACTGAATGCCGTGAAATCAAGAGAAATGCATTAAGGAATATCAAGACATCAGCAACCATAATAGAGGGTTTTCGACCCAATACATCACTTGTCCAGGCACCAATTGCCGCACCGATCATTGCTCCTACTATGGCCATAATAACAAGGTTTTCCTACCAATAGAGATTATACAAAATTAAGAACTTTGTGATAAATGGTGACCAGTGTAGTACTTTTAGCAATAAGAACAAAATAGAATAACATAGAGTGAAACTTACATGAAGCACAAATTGGAAACTATTTTGGTCATAAATACAGGTTATAGAGATTACTCCTGCAATTGAATAGCCATTTTTAATCACAATTATACGAAGAGATATTTATTGAATTGAGACTAAATACATTACTCTGATAAGGAAGTCGCGCACCTGTGAAGTACCCTACGAGAAAAGCCCCAATTCCAGCAGTAAATGTGAGGCGTGTAAGATAAGGATGTCTCCATGATACACGCCACTCTTCTCTTCTTAATCTTATAAATGCTATGGCTTCTTCTTGCAATCCGCCCCTCACCATTCTCAGCTGCGAGATCCAAATGCTCACATTAGTAATCAATAATGTAGAGTAGAAATGTTAGTGAAGATGCAGTTGAGCATAAAAGACATACTATTATGTGTAATCGATGAATATAAGAGTATAATCTGGGTGAGCAGAAAATGAAGTTAATCTCCACATGCTCATAACAATAATTTTGGTATGTAAACTTCTCAAGCATTAACATTGAGAGCAAGATAGAAACAAATAAAAATTGCTAGCCAGTAGAACCTTTGATTCTAACAAGACAAATACAATTTTAGAGAAATCCTTTGACTATGCTTGACATATCAATAAGCAGACCAAGTGCTAACCAAAGCTCATAGTCGATACTAAGGGTTATCCTAACATCCAAGTGACAACATTGAACAAATGAACACAACTTATTTTTGTCATGATTTCCTGAGAATTTTACCTCAAAAGGAAGCATAAACACTCAAATATGCAAAAAATCTTAAAACTGATCAAGAGCGTCACATTTAATGTGTCATTCAAGTAACCAAACATCAGTTCAGATCAAAAATCTTCATCAAAATCTCTTCATATACTTATAAGGAACACATACACACTGTATTTTATACATTTATCGTGCCATGATGGCACGGACTTTGGTTTGTTCTTGAACAAGAGATCTGTAAAGTTTTCTTCTAGCACACAGGGGCCACGCACATAAAAGCAAGACATAAAAAGTTAAAAACAATGCTTCCCACAAGAAAGCATTGGAGAATTGGTGAAGTAGCAAAGAGTAACATCAAGAAGAAATTCATAGTACTGATAAACAAACTTGAAATGACAACAATACACATTTGTATCTCCTTTGCTGGTTAACGCCCGATAAATTAATGAAAACAGGATGAGAAAGTTCAAAGGCACCGACAAGTAAAAATGTCCAATAAGATGTCTACTTTTTGAGATACAGAGACACTAGATCTGGCCAACTTGCAAGTGTGGCCTACGATGCTTAACAAAGTTGATTTTCTGTTTCGGATTCTCTCCCACCTGCAAAATCATGTGTATTACTGAAAATTTTGTTCCCTTGGTGAGCAATTTAAACGTTGTTCGGATATATCATCTTGTTAGACTACACAGTTGTGATAATGCAAATATATCGCAAAATACAATCTATCCATTAAAGCATTCCTTTCATTTCTCAATTCAATGAGTTCATACATGTAGCTAGTACTCTGCAAAAGCCTTGTTCTTCACAATTTCACTTTCTAGCCTCATGTTTTGTATCAGCTTAAGACTGCTTACACGGCTCCATAAATAAAAAATCAACTTCAAAAAAGGATTTTTACGGAAATAATTAATGAATTATACATCATGAGCATTAAGTAATTCCTCACCCAATCAAGTTTTCATAAAGCCCTAAATGGAAGCAAAATTCAGGGTCCTCATGATAATCAACAAAACCCCAAACAAACATAGGGTTTAGAGAAACTTACTTTGATTTTGTTTCTGTAGAAATTCTTCCTTAGAGAGAAGATAGTAGAAAAAACGCAGGCATTTTGTATAGAGTCACGGATTCCATTATCACATTGTGTCAATCTGAAAACACACTACTTCATCTTATATTCATCTTACTAATTTTCTGTCAAACCTGACTAAATCTTCACCTCTACTTCATCTTACTAATATTCTGTTAGGCATTTAAACAAACAACTAATGTTCACAACGTCTTTAATTTCATAAAAATACAACATTACGTCATGATCTCCTGAGATTTTTACCCCAAAAGGAAGCATAAACACTCAAAAGATATGCAAAAAAACTTAAAACTGATGAAGAGCATCACATTTAATGTGTCATTCAAGTAACCAAACATCAGTTCAGATCAAAAATCTTCATCAAAATCTCTGCATATACTTAGAAGGAACATTATACATTCAAGTAACCAGTTCATACATTTAAACGCAAACTGAAAACCAAAAAGAGAAAAAGAAGTTACCAGTTGATGGATGTTCAGCCGTTTCTAGACCTAGACACGAAAATTCCCAGTAGAACTAATTTTCCAGAAGTGTGATAGTTAGAGGGAAAGGGTGATGAAAAACCTAACCCTCTTTCTTTTCTTTTTATTTTTATTTTTTGTCTGTCAAGAAAAAGACAAAAGTTTGTACCGCGAAATTCAGAAACGGGTTTGAGTTGTGGAGAGCACATGGGTATACTCGTGTGAAGAGAGATTCAATTTGGACCGCCATGGCCGTGCCAGCTTAACATTGCCAAGGTACCCGTCATCATCGTGATATAACCCTCAAATTCACAGTTTTATTCTCCTTAATCTTGATCTTCTGGAGAATTCCAAGATGGAATCCAAAAAGTTAAAGTGATAAAATATCACACCCGAAAATAAATTGAGATGATGGGTTTCCTGGCAAGTTTACAGTGACATGGAGCTCAAGTAATAAAAAAGAAACCTGGGTCAGGACGGCTTATACAACTTAAGCATTCAGAATTGCGTTGGAGGAGTCGAAGTGATAGGAATTTGTCAGATGAGATGTGCCTCAATTGTGTAGTGCAAACTTGCAGTTTTCTTCCCTCCCCGTATGGATATCTTTTGATAAGGTTGTTATTCAAGCAACTCAAAACTTTGTTTACGGACCGGACATATACTTTCGGTGTTCCAGATGAACATGGGACGTCCAATTCAAACACCGTCAGAAACTTCGACAACGTGGGATCGTATTCATAACAAAACATGTCTCGGCCCCTAGTCCCCCTAATGTTTCCTTTGGAACAAACATTTTACAGATCAACTTAACAGTTCTCTAAACAGTCAGTTAACCTCCCATTGGGGTCACTGAAATCCGAATTAATGGTTAGCTTCGCTCTAAATTGATAAATCGAATGAATAAAACCAAGTGAATATGGCATAAACGCGTGTGGCAAGGAGGGGATGTTGTATTCCCTCGCCTTAGAGCAAGTCCAATGGGACTATGTAAATAAGGTTGTTTCTGGTGTCAGGTGGATGGGCAAACTGAGTTTTGTGCAGTTGGTAGATTGTTTATCGAGTCAGAATAAGCCGAGCATACCATATTAGGCTGGTCGGCTCAACCTGGTCCGAGGCTTGTCTCAAGTGGAGACGACACTCGTCCTAGTACGAACCGGCAGGTCTTGTATGGATCGACAACGGCTATTATTCCATACGCCTCCAATAACTATGTTTAGTTTTACACTTATATAAACACACTCAATCCACCAATGATAAACACACTCGAATACATTTCATTGTCTTATACAAAATCTTCCAAGTTTTACACTTGTAAAAAATCTTCCAACTTTTTATATCTCTCTTGTTTTCATTAGTTTCATTCATTATGGATCCTGAAATGGAGAATGAAGAAATTCAATTATTAGCGGAAACATTTTTGCATCAACAAGAAGCGTTTATGCAGCAGCTGGATCAAATGGATGCAGATTCAGACGATGAGAGATCCATAACTAACGCAATGCTACAATTATACACCGGCCAAGTTCCACGAGATCTAGAACCAGGAGCTATATTGAGAAGAAGATATACATGGAGATTTCGAGAGGAAGGTCACCAACAAATGGTACGTGATTATTTTCTTAATAGAAGTGTCCACTCTGATGAGGATTTTCAACGTCGCTACCGAATGCCACATCACTTGGTCAGGCGGGTTATTGGAGAGCTTTGTCGGGTAATTCCTAAATTTAACTATCAATTTGATGCACGAAATATACGAGGGCATAGTCCTGAACAAAAGGTCACCGCAGCCCTTAGGATTCTTGGTTATGGGCTTCCTGCGGATGCTTGTGATGAGTACATTCGAATGACCAAAACAACTGCATATGATAATCTCAAAATGTTTTGCGAAACTGTATGCAACCATTTTAGTCCACGTTTTTACGGCAACCCACGCAAGATGATGCCAATCGTCTACTAGATGAGAATCGGGCCAGAGGCTTTCCTGGAATGTTTGGTAGCCTTGATTGCATGCATTGGGTGTGGCATGGATGTCTGTATGCTTGGCAAGGTCAATATAAGGGCTACTACACAAAACCAAACGTGGCTTTGGAAGCGACAGCTTCTTATGATTATTGGATATGGCATGCCTTTTTTGGACTTCCGGGTTGCAACAACGACATCAATATCTTGCACAAATCACTGTTGTTCGAAGAATTGAAGTATGGAAATGCTCCAGCTGCCAATTTCACCATCAACGGCTCAGGGTTGTATCGGTTGAGCTTTCTGAGGATGTGGAAGCATGCTTCGTGCTTAAAACTAGAAGTTCTGGTTTTAAGTCATTCCTCTCTTGTTTTTCGTTGCTGCAGTTTCAACAATATATAAATTAGCATTTTGCAACAAATTGATAAAGGATTTGTAAATCAATTAAACAGTATGTTAATGCAACTTACCAGATCGACATCAGTATTACCACTTTCCCTTTTTCGTTTCATTTGCATCATCAAAGCAACCAAACTATTCATATATGTACTGATTGCACCAAAACGATGTGACAACCCGATAGCATCACGGTCTTTTGGATTCCCGGTTTCCTGACAGAATTGTGTAAAAATATTTTCCCAAAGCGTTGCATGTGGCTGTTGAACCCCATTGATTTGATCAAGCGTAAATGTTACATAAGCTCTGCAGATAGCTTTATCTTCATCCAAACTTCGGACCGCGAACTCTTTGTGATGCAGTATTGTGTGTATCTGCTTGACTTGCCATTTCCTTCAAAAATTTGTTTTACAGATAATGCAGTGAAATTATAAGGTGGGTGTGGAAGGTTTGACTGAAGTGAAACTATAAATTTTTGTGGGTGTTGAAGGAGAGATTGAAGATGAATTATAAGAATTTTCTATGTGTAGAAGGTGTGAGTTTAAAGTTGAAATCAACTGAATTTATAGTGAGTGAATTAGTTGTCGTTGGATGTTCCTAGCCGTTGTAGGCTCAATATGAACCGACCGGTCCAAGATGGAACGACACTCGGCTTTGTTTGAGACGAGTCTCGGCTCACTACGCACCGATCGTTTCAGTTAAAACCGGCCTCTCAGATTCAGTCGATCGAATCAATCTGAGACGTGAGGTACAAAACCTTTTATTCGAGGGTTTGCTCATCCGTTTTAGTGGTTTGCTAGTCCCAATGTAGGTGTATAATCACCAAACCAAGCTGTTTGATGTTCCCATTGGAGTTGCTCTTACCAGGTTAGCACATATATATTTTTATTTTTTTAAAAGGAGAGCATTAGACTTGATAGTAATTTT
>JAJJMB010010620.1:1755542-1884309 GCA_023531105.1 Papaver atlanticum
TATTTTTATTTTTTTAAAAGGAGAGCATTAGACTTGATAGTAATTTTGAGTGTTAGCTAGAATGATTTGAGACTGATCAATGTATCTAGCATATCATCTTCATTTAAAAGCACCACATTTACAGCTTCAAATCCAAATATCACATGATCGAAAAATTGCAACCACCACATTTTAAAGCTCCAAATCCAACTATCACATGGATTAAAAAGAACGCGTAATTGGGGGATACTTTTTCTGATAGGGGATATAGGAAAAAGACAAAAACATGATTTAAATAGTAAATCAGAGTCACCCCATATTCATGTATTTTTACTAATTCTTAATCTACCCCTCGCTAACCATATTTAGTGATTAATTATAATTAGCTAAGTTAATAGATTAGTTTGATAATGGTAATGATTAGTATAAATCATAATCACTTCACTTGGGTTAGAGTATAAGGAAATTTTTGAGGTGATAGGAATTTGGTTAAAAAATGAGAACTCCCAACTTACAAAATGCCGAAAAAATCAATGCCAAAAAATGGGTACTCCCAACTTACAATGTCGACATTGTAGGTTATTTATCGAGCACGCCGACACCATTTTTTGGCATGGTCTTCATCACTTCCGGCATGGTCTTCATCACTAATACAATGCCGACAATGTAAAAAAAAATCGTTTTCAGCATAGTCTTCATCACTTCCGGCATGGACTTCATCATTTCCGGCATGGTCTTCATCACTTCCGAATGTATAAGAAAAAAAAATCGTTTTCAAAGTGAGGAGCCGACAGAGAAGGAAAAGAGAATTTGAAAGGGAGTGGGGAATATTTAGGTTCGATATTTTTTTTTTTTTAAAAAGGGTAGTTTCGTATTCCCCCAAAAAACACCCCCTAGCAGACACTATTGGATAGAGACAGTAATTTATATCCCCCAATTAGATAAAGTATCCCCCAATTGCGCGTTCATTAAAAATCAACAATTACGCCAAGTTCATATGATTGCTTGGTTAAGAAGTTAGGACACTTTCTCTAAATACAATCCCAACTCGGTATAAGGTTTGGAAACAAACATAAACACTTACTGCAAAATCAAAATCACTAATTCTTTCCCTTAATTAGAGTTCTTCAAATTAGATACTTGTGTTATCTCTCTATATGATTAACAACTTCTCTAAGTATAAATTAGGGGGTATTTACAGATTTACAAGTCATTCACCAGATTCACCTGAATTAATAACCTGATTTCAAATAAAGATCCTCCTGGCAACTCCTGAAACAAGAAATCACCGAGAACTTAAAAACTGCACGGCTAAACTGCTAAATTTTCAATGCTAAAGTGAAATATGAAAGCATTTTGTGGACAGATGCATATCATGGCATTCCGGTGTCATATGAACATGCATTCAAGACCATAGAACTCATAGGATGGTCAATCCCAAAAACAATAGTACGACTATGTGAACTTCATCTAGCACCTTACGTCCTAATCGAGTTGGACAAAAAAAAAAGTAAAATCCATCACCGAGTCACCAGATATGTGAGGGTTCAGCAGGTTGGTTGGACTAATCAATTGCAACAAGGGAGATGTATAAAAACAACCCCAACAAACATGCAAAAAGAGTCCAACGGATTAACCCCAACTAAAAATTGAAATCCAAGTTTGAACATGCATTACACTCAATTTTCAAACATTGAACTGTTTTCCTTCATAATATTTTGTGAGGACTCTTACAGTTTTTCTTGGTTTCAATAATTTCAGAATACAGGAAACCCCTGAACATCAAGCTTTTAGACCAACAAATAAAACGTATGACAATTGGTCCAAACGAAATCACCAGAGGTTCATGGATAGACTGCCATAACCTCCACAGAAGAAACATTGTATGGCATGCATTCGAATTTAATATGAAAATATATCGGAAGATTCAGAACTCACCTCTATTTACTTGTCTATCTGTTTCACTATAACCACCAGCAGAACTTTTAGTCACAACAACTGCAGCTACACCACTAAGCTCATATCCAAATGAATTGGATATATCGTCACAATCAGTAGACCAGCAAACGGAGTTTCCACATATAGAACCACCAGCATAGAAGTTGTCGAGCTCCCGTTCGGGAACACCGTTCGATGTACCATACAAAGGTGTGTCTTCACTAGTTCCCGAGTTTCTACAAATTCCTACCCCTTCAAAACCATAATTGCTGTCTCTGCCATCTGAAGCTACACCAAGACCAAATGAATCAGATATATTGTCAGAATCTGTAGACCGCCAAATGGAGTTTCCATATACAGAAGAACCCCCACCATAAAAGCTTTCTGATTCTACTTGAGGAACAGCATTTGGTGTACCCTTCAACAGTGCATCTTTAAAAGTTCTAGTGTTTCTACCATATCCTCCCCCTTGAAAACCACAATTGTTGCCTCCGTTTCTATATGGACTACCAGCAATATATCTGGAAGTACTTTCTGATTCCACTTGAGGAACAGCATTTGATGTACCCTTCAACAGCGCGTCTTTAAAAGTTCTAGTGTTTCTACCATATCCCTCCTCTTGAAAACCATAATTGTTGCCTCCGTTTATATATGGACTACCAGCAATACAGCTAGAAGTACTTCCTTCAGTTTGAGCACAAAGAGGGGAAGAAATGCAGTTTGTGCCAGCTGCATTACCAATAAACCCACTTCCTGAACCCAAGTAAGCAGCATTAGAGCAAGAGGAGTTTGTTGAAAAACTCATGCCTCCACTATTTCCCCAGATATTCGTGGTTGTGGAGGTCAAAACAGATCCAACTGCTCCTTCACCCCAATTATAATCAACAGAGCTACTATATCTACTTGAGGTACAATTGAAGTTTGCATTTTCTCCATAGCTTGCACTCAGGGCCTGATCAGAATTTACACCCGTTGTTAAACCAGAAGGACCCGGTTGAGAAAAGCCACCTATAGAGATTGGGGAAAATCCCTGATTGCCGCCAGCAAGGAAGTTATCGACCCTTTTCGGGGGAGATAACCTTTTTGAAAAAGCCCGCTGAACGTTAACCATTTTACCATTCACTTCATATATTGTTTTGAGCAGTGCTCTGTCAACAGAATCCTCTGATTCATATGTTATGAATCCAAATCCTCTAGGTCTTTGGGTATTGGGGTCATACATCAGTTCAGTATTTGAGATAACCCCGAATTGTTCGAAGTACTGTTTGAAATCACTTTCTGTGACTGTTGATGCTAAGCCACTTACAAATATCCTCTTCCTTTGAATGGGACCTATATATCTGTTGTCGCTTCTATTCATAATCTTATGATTGTCCTCAGGAACAGCCTTCCTTGCCTCGACCTGGGAATTTGTAATTTTAATTAAAAACAAAAAAAAACAACTCTATATAATGTTTAAGTTCACAAAAATAATCAGATTTAAGAACTCCATTTTTTAATGAGAAAAAGAAAATCCAAAAACTACAATTATGTTTTCATATTCATCAACAAGGAGCAAGAAAATTGTCCAATCATTTTCTAGACACAAGCATTGGTTGAATTCCAAAAGGCATATGAATGGATTGACCCAACGAATGTAGAAAATAATACATTATCATACATCTCAAAAGCAGACAACTGTTTTAAGAACTGTTTGAACGCATATGAAAATTAAGATCCTGAAACTACAACATGTTTTCGTACTCATCAACGAGGAGAAGAAAGATTCTGACTTTAAGCTTTTTCCAACAAAAAATTGGTCAATTTGGAATTGCAGCATTAAGAATAAATTGAATTTGGCATTACTTCCCAGGAAATAGACAATATATTCGGTAGTTTTTGAAATAGACAATATTTTCTCTATAAAGTAAAATTAGAAGTTTCTAAACTAGAGGAGACACAATTAGCTTCAAGGAAAAAAGTGACAGTTGGGTGTAGCTACATGTTATGTTAGTAATTTAAAATCTATTGTAAATAAAAAGCTTCATCTGTAGAAAATGGAAAATAAGAAGCAGGAAACTAGAACAGCAATAACCTTTCTGTAGATCCACTTCGGGGACTCAGGAAGGAACCAAATCAGCATAAACTGAACTAGAGCCGGAATCCCTGCCACTCCAATCATGCAACTCCAGGTTCTTGGTTCCTGCAACAAATAAGTTAGATGGAGCTGTATAATTAGAAAGCTACAGATGAAAAGAGACATTAAAAATGAAAAGAGAGATGATTTTTTTTGTAATTATCAATAAATATACATCAAAGCATTTTTGTACCTCGGTAAAAAGTAGATTGACACGGTAGGACAAAGCTTGCCCCACTACAATAAGCAAACTGCTAAAGCAGTCGAAGGAACTTCGGAGCCTGGGAGGAGAAGCCTCTAATATGTATAGAGACGAAGTCATGGAAACCATTCCAACTCCAAATCCAACAATCATAGTCCCACCAACTACAAGGGAAGGCACTGAAGAAAAAGCCACGAGCATTGTAGCAAGGAACGTCACAACATCAGCCATCAAAACTGAACGTTTTTTGCCTAAAGAGTCATTAGTCCAACAACCAAACGCCGCACCAAACATTGCCCCTACTATAGCCATGATAACAAGGTTTGCCTGCCAACAAACATTTTGATGCATAAGGACTCCCTGATAAAATTCACCACTGTGTTTCCTTTAATAACAAGTGTAGGAAGAAGACGCTAATCGAAGCATACATGCGGAACATATTGGAAACCATTTGGAAAATACAAGGAGGAAATAGTCAAAACTCCTGCAATCAAGTAAATTTGTTCAATTATAATTGCAGTTAGAGACATGGATGATCTTATTCAGCTGAAACTATCAACTCAATACATGAAACAAAACACAAATACCTGTAGGAAGGTAGTAAATATAAGCTAAAATATAAGATTATCAGTATCGTTTTAAGAAAATGATGAGAGGAGAATAAAACCATGCTTTACACTACAAGATTCTGAATGTCTACACTGCAATCCAAACTAGAAGATTACAGAGCAATGTCTTTCCGAGTAAGAAGTCAAAAATTACTAAGAATATGGTTATCAAATGAGGAACATAGTAGGCCTTGAAAACAGCATTAAATTGGTAACAAAATTCAGGTCATCATTAAACTAATGAATGATAACTTACTAGAGTATGAACAGAAAAGGACAGTTCGTAAGCCAATTGAATACCTGTAAGATAACCAACAAGCACTCCTCCAATGCCAGCAGAGAATGCAAGGCGTGTGAAATAAATAAACTTCTCATCTAAACATGCAATAAAATGAGTACCACCCTGCACCATTGTGCAGAGCTTATAAGATCTAACTCACCTGCATTAGTGATAAATGATTATGTTTGATATAGAAAAATAAATAACAAAAACATTGATATAAAAAGGAACCACAAACAGTAACTTTCAGCTCCATAACCACCAATATTTGAGTGCTCCCAACGCGCAATTTCGATTCAATATCAAGTGAAATAAGCCATCTGGTGTATGAGTGGAACAACCTTGCTAAACAAGCCCACAAGAAACATGCCAGCATAATAACTACATTCCTGTTAGGGCTGAGATTCTAAATGCATGGGTGTATGAGGCCAGCGGACCCTGATCACCACAGTTACGATTTCTGCTGTTCTTTGGGGCATGATTATTGCAGATCAAGAGCCATTTTCAACCATTTGTCATCATGCATTAATACTGAAACAAAATAAGATAGAAGAAACAGCTATCTAACTTGCAGATACCCAAACCCTTCACTCATCAGTATAATGAAAATCAACTAGTATACTACGACTTAGGGTTTATACTGAAAAGCACACAATAGTCAGATCCTAACTTCTCCTTTCTTATCTTTTTTAATACTGTATTATGTTTTTTGTTGTTGTTGTTGTTGTTGTTGTTGTTGCTGTTGTTTAGAAAAGGAAAAAAAAATTGAAACATCAAAATCAGATTTTTATGCTTTTTATCGTTTTTGTTGTTTAGAAAAGGAAAAAAAATCGAAACATCAAAATTAGATTTCAGAAAGCATGAAAATTTATCAATTTTTCAACCAAAAAATTAGATAGAAAAATGAGTATAGCAAAACCTGCTGATTAAGTGATAACTGAGAGTGGCAGCTGCTGAGAAAGATGGCGACAAGAATTCCTGTATTTTTCATGAAAATTACACATATCTGAGCGGCTAAATGTGAAACTGAGGGTTCATGGGTGACGACTCTCTCCGTGACAGTGACTACAGGGTTTCAGAGAAAAGGGGGAGGTGGGGCAGAGCGAAGTTTCCCATTGCTGTCTGGATTCCTACGTAATAATGCTAGATTGACCGGGAGAATGTACCGCCCATTCTCCCGTGTCTCACACAAAATACCTGGGCGGCTGGGCCCCTGTTTTCTCCGGATGGGACCCCCCAGGGCTTCCTTTTTATGTCTCACACGGGAGAATGCACGGTACATTCTCCCATGTAGCATTACTCTTCCTACATTATCCTTAGATTTTATTTTTGTTTTTAATCAAACAAGAGATTTTTTTTTTACTAGAGCTTGGCATGGGAATGATTTTTTTTTTGTGTTAGGCCGGCAATGGGCAAGTCCTTTTACCTGGCTAGATCAAACTAATAACACAATCTTTAGAGCAGTTCTTATGGACTCAACAAACTTGTAGTTTGTTCATTTTGCTCACATTACGGACTCAACAAACATGAAAAACGGATGGGAAAACCAACAAATTTGAAGGTTTGTTCACTGCGGCAGTAGACTAAACGCGCGCTTGACGAAAAACCGCGCAGCTGCACCAAACACGCTTGCGAGTGATCCAAAACCGTCAGTTTTTCCTTCACACGCCAGCATCTGAAGCGAATCCTCTAGCATGTGATCCAAAACCGCCAACGGCTAAATCTGGACGGCTGAAAATTCTTGTCATCCAACGGCTAGAATTTTGAGTTCTATAAATACTCCTCATTTTAACTCCAAATTCACACATTCTACACCTTTAGTCTTCTTTAGTCTTTTTATCTGAGCTTAAAAAAAAATTCTTCAATTCAACAAATTTGTCCAAAGAAGATGTCTCGGCCCTTGTTAGTTCGGCGAGCTCCGTATACTGAAGAAGCAGATGAATATATTGCAGAAACTATGTTTTTTTATTTACTCAGCTTGCTTCAGCAAACTATCCATGGGTGAATTTCTGGGAGGTTATTCACGACAGGTTCTGCAGTGACACCCGTAATCTGAGTCGTCGTGCTATATGCGACATAGAAAATCGTTTTCGTACAATTAAGAAAGAAGTAAGTAAGTTTGTAGCTTTAACTATGCAAGCCAATCGATATAGACTAAGAGGTGAAACTAATGCTGAGATGGTAACAAGATCTTTGGCTGAATGGCGAAGATGGAAAAATATGGCTTTTCGTTTCGAAATCCTTAAGGTGTTGAACAATTTCAACCCCTTCCTTGTAGATGTTGTTCCACCTAGTACTTCTCATCAGTGAAGCTAATGTAAAGCGCTTAATTTTAAACATATGTAATTTCATTTAAACAAACCGTCGTACTTTTAATTGATTAAAACTAGAATTACAAATGTAGCAGAATTAAAAGTTACAAACTCTCTAATGTCGCTCATAGTTAACTTGTTCATTGTTATCTTCGGGGCCTGGAGTCAGCCATTCTCCAAGGTTTGGGATATCCCCACTTGCCAACATATTTGCTAAATTTCCATAAGGGAAAAAACTGGTTGAAGAACACTAGGCGATTGGAAAGCACTCGGTCCTCCAAACATATAAGATGTTTGTTGTTGTGGTGATGGTGTAACAATGTAGCAAGCATCATTTGGGTTGAAAGGCGAGAATGATGATGAAATGTGCCTAGGATTTGGCTGAATTACTTGAGGTTGAGATACATGCACAATTTGTGGTGAAGTACTGTGCCGTACTTGTGGTGAAGTACTGTGCCGTACTTGTGGTGAAGTACTGTGCCGTACTTGTGGTGAAGTACTGTGTCGTACTTGTGTTTTTCCCACCAATGTATCATTCTCGTGCCATGATCTGTTGCTTCTGGTAAAATCGAAAGACTGTGAATCAACATTTACAGTTGGACTCAATCCAAACATTGTGTCCGTCTTCCATTTCCGAAACACACCCAAGTGTATAGCCTCCATTTGCCGATTCAGCCAATACATATCGTTAAGTTGTTTCTTCAACTCTTCGTTACTGGCAGCCACATTGTAGTAAAGATAATCACGTTCCATAGCGTGGAAACAATGGGGATCGTGGTTGGCTCACCTTGCGAAGTAATACTTGGCATCTCCCAACGGATTTCGGGCATATTTGACGAAGATGATGAAGAACTTACACCCGTGGAAGGGTAAGTCATAAAGCATGTGAAAAAGCGGGGGTCTAACAACCTCACCCAATATTTCGCTTAGCAATCTGTATGGACTAACTCCAATATACTTTTAAGAGAATCAACTAGACAGTCAGACTCAATCTTAATAAAAAGTATATCAGAGAGTTATATCTCAATTCCTCGATTCAATCCTTACTCAAACAAATAGAAATCTGCGAGCCTGATTGAATACAAGAGAAATAACTTGAACGGTACCAAAGACCAATGTTCAAGGATCAATCAACAACCAAAGGTTGGATTTACCAATTGATCGATTCAACGCACAACCTGTGATATTTCAATTATATAACAAAATATAATGCGGAAAAGAAATAACACAGACACCAGAAGTTTTGTTAACGAGGAAACCGCAAATGCAGAAAACCCCCGGGACCTAGTCCAGATTGAACACACACTGTATTAAGCCGCTACAGACACTAGCCTTCTACAAACTAACTTCGATCTGGACTGTAGTTGAACCCCAATCAATCTCACACTGATCCAAGGTACAGTTGCGCTCCTTACGTCTCTGATCCCAGCAGGTTACTACGTACTTGATTCCCTTAGTTGATCTCACCCACAACTAAGAGTTGCTACGACCCAAAGTCGAAGACTTGAATAAACAAATTTGTCTCACACAAAAAAGTCTATAGGAATAGATAAATCTGTCTCCCACAGAAATACCTACGAGTTTTGTTCCTCCTTTTGATAAATCAAGGTGAACAAGAACCAATCGATAACCCGGACTTATATTCCCGAAGAACGGCCTAGAATTATCAATCACCTCACAATAATCTTAATCGACTAGCGAAACAAGATATTGTGGAGTCACAAACGATGAGACGAAGGTTTTTGTGACTACTTTTCTATCTTGCCTATCGGAGAAATAAATCTGAAGCCAATCTAACGATTGCACTCAATCACGATAGAAACAGCAAGATCAGATCACGCAACTACATAGAAAATAGTTGGGTCTGGCTTCACAATCCCAATGAAGTCTTTAAGTCGTTAACCTACAGGGTTTCGTGAAAAACCTAAGGTTAAAGGAGAATCGACTCTAGATTATACAACTAGTATCACACAGGAGGTGTGGGGATTAGGTTTCCCAGTTGCTAGAGTTCTCCTTTATATAGTCTTCAAATCAGGGTTTGCAATCTAAGTTACCTTGGTAACAAAGCATTTAATATTCACCGTTAGATGAAAACCTGATTAGATTCAAGCTAATATCTTTCAACCGTTAGATCGAACTTAGCTTTTTATACACAAATGAAAAGTGACTTCATTTAGGTTTGAGTAACCGTACCTAAACGTGTGCACCTAGTTGGTTCAACAATAGTTAACCAATGGTTAGCCATATGAGCACTTTCATATCAACCTTATTCATCTTCACCATAACTAGTTCAAATGAATCAAATGAACTAGTTAGAGAGTTGTTCAATTGCTTAGATCTGATAGAAGTATACAAGACACAATCGAAGTTAAATCGGTTTTGATTCACTCGAATCAATTCATGAACATTATAGCCACGGTTTGCAAAGATTGCATTCCTTAATATATAAATGTTTTAGTTCATGAACAAACCGATTTTAGAAAGTAACCTACCTAAGTATGCGAACGGGTACGCGTACTTAAGTAACCGGATTGAGTTAGTTTTCACTTCCAAACTCCACCAGAAATCGTGCGCGTACGGGTACGCATACTATCCCGGATTTCCAACAACCGCCAGTACGCGTACGGGTACACATACTTTGGGTTCCCCGTTTTGGACTTTTATACAAATGTGAAAAACACACTATGCTTATATCCTAATATGGTTACATGTTATAAACTCTCATTTCAATCATTGAAACATTCTTAGAGAATGTTATATAGTTGTTATTCACAAACTATTTTTCATCAAAGCGATTTTCAAGATATTGAAATAACCAACATGACTTTCGTCACGAGTAAAGATGAACTTGGCCAAAGCGAAAGCTTACCAACACATATTTCGAGAAATAGATAAGCGAGATAAACTCGACTCGAAATAACAAATGTGTATAATCGAAGTCTATATAGCAATACGACTTTTGTCTCAAGATAGGAGATAGAGTGGATAGACTTTTGAGCGATAGATAAGTTCAAGTATCCACATACCTTTTTGTCGATGAAGTTCCACCAGTTGCTTGAGTAGTTCTTCGTCTTTGCATGATGAACGCCGTGGATTCTAGAGCTCAGCTACACTTACTATTCTAGTCCGAGACTTAGCTATTAGTAGACTAGAAATCAAGACTTATAGTTTTGGAAACTAAACTTGACAAACAAGCTTGAGGTAGCAACGCTTGCGAGTTCGACCGACCAGTGCTCTAACAATATGGATCTTCCGGTGGCGTCTGTGTAGGAACGATATTTGCATCATGAACCAGGCGTGATAACCCTGTGAAATCAAACCCATAGATGTGCATGTTGTATCTTCCAATTACAGGCTTCACAATCGACATGTACCAGTTGTTATACTTCGCTTCATCAATATTCCTCTTTGTATTTAGTTTATACCTCTCCCACAGGATTATTCTTAGCCGATCAAAATCTGATGCAGAGGTTTACATCTGTGGTGGCGGGTTAATTGTAATTGTATATATACCTTGTAACTGGTACATCAGTCTTTCTCCTAGGTTCCAAACCCTTATATCCATTTCTGGAGTGTAAAAAAAAACTCTACGGAGAGAATAATCAAGAATACGTTTTACATCATTACCACGTGTTGATGGTGGTTTTTAGCTTAGGGCGAAAACTGTAAAAGTATGTCTACCTAACCCGTCATCAGAAGTAGTAGACCTTGATATATCTATATTCCGCAAGGAATTTGGAGAATATATCAGAATCTGATTAGTGCCTATGTCTCTCTTCACATTATATTGAAACTCAAGCTCCTAGATGAATTGTTCACTAGTATTGAGCCTAATGAGTATTTAAGCTCCTAGCTGCATTATTCACTAATGCCAGAGCCTGCCTAGTATTTTCCTATGCTATGTTCCTTAGCTGAACTTTCAATATTGGCATGACATGACGATTAATGTTCACTCGCAGTGGAGTAGCACGAATCTCCCGAAGTGTCAGTATTGAGATCTACATGAAAACACTCACAGGCTACACCACTCTCTGATAAAGTGATTTTCGTGTCAGCGCGCTTTTTAATTAAAAGTTGACATGATCGACGCGCTCAAATTCCCTAAGGAAAACCTAGAATGTCCATGTCAGTCTTAAAACAATCACGGCCACACAATTTGGCCGGTCAATTCAACAAGTTTAGCCTCTTCCTAGCGGAACTAGGCAAATTCCATGATGTCCACCGGTTGGCCCACTATTGTCCCAGCCAATCGGAATCCTCTAAACCCGCCAATAGCAGCCCTAATCGCTAGCCAGAACTTGGCTAGTTGCGTTGCGAAAGAGAAACTCCAACGAGTTAAGACCGACCATAACGGTCTCAAAGCCATCGCGTCCGCCCAACTTAGCCAGCCTGGTTGGACGGCTTAGATCGTATTTCGGACGACCAAAGAGGTACAGTTATGCTCACCGGAGGCTCATCTCCATACCTGGTTGATCGAATTACACATAGCAATCCAAGAGCGCGTTAAATCGTTTGCCCAAAGTATGGTGATCGCGTGCTTTTTAAACCCTACATTGAGTCAGCGACATTACACAACTGCCGCAAATCGATCACGGCCGTCCATCTTCGCCAGCCTAGTCGTACGACCTAGATCCAATTTCAGGAAGCCAATGAGATGCTGTCAAGCTCGCCGACAACCCATCTTTATGTGTACTCAATCGACTTGTCTAAATCAGTGACAAACACCCCAAACCGTTTGGCCAAAGGTTGGTTGGCCACACGGATTTAAACCCTAAAATTCAATCAGCGGCAATGTACAACTGCCGCAAATCATCTCATCTGTGCAACTTCGCTAGCCTGGTCAGATGGCTTAGATTTAATCTCAAGTGGCCAACAGGGTGACACCGTGATCACTGGCCACCCCTATTCCATGAGGAGCGATCGTCCAAGCCATGGGATGCGCGCGTAGCTCCTACCAACTCCCTGAAAAAGGATGGTCATGCTCCTTTTAAGACATTAAACTCCGTGACTAACTTAGATGAGCTCAAAAAAAAAAAACTTCATGAACATCGATTATTTTGACATGCTTGTTTAAAAGCGATGCTTCATATACATCAATTATAAACGATGTTTTCACAAACAATTTATTTATTAAACCCAATAACATTACATGCTATTTTTCGCGGCAAGTCTCATGACTTGACACACATGACCACCCGCCGCCTAGCTTACGCATGATTGGTCAAAATAACTAAGTCTTGCAAACAAGACCCATTCAGCAACCTGCTGCATATTTTCCACGAAAATACTCGAGACATCAGACATGTCACAAACAGGGGGATGTTCACTGGGGTATTGGTATGGCGGTTTACAGCGTGCTGCGCGCCACACGCCCGTTATAAGAAAGTGACAGGAAAGGCGGAGCGGTTGATAGCAGTAAAGGAGTAGTGGGTGTGAGGTTGACATCTTCCCTCATGATGGAAACGTGATTAACACCACTTTTACACAATCCCCACTTTTCCACTACTAAACTGCCCCCACTTCCTATGAGGTCAGGGTGCGCTCAATCATGACTTGTATAAATAGGATTTCAACCTATTTCAAAAATAAATAAATGTTATCAACACAAGTATCCAGAAAACACCGTGAACTGATAGCTTACATTCTGCAAGCCAGTTCTACATTCTGATACAAGTTATAAAACAACCACACCTTCATAATTCAACATTCTGATCTCAACACCTTCTTCGCTTCCCTCCCTAAGATCAACCCTTCTCCTTCACTTTGTGACCGAATTGAATCTGGAACGACCATTTCTTGGTTTAGGCCAGAGTCTTACAGATTGATCTCTCGAACTTAAAAGTACTCATGTGCAGTACATTTGTTTAGGGTTTGAATTCGTTTCTCATCAACACACCCAAATTTACCAAAATCAGCAGAATCAGTTTTTACCCCAAAACACCACGATACTCAGGAAAATTAATGTAAGGGTGAACAATAACATTCTTGTGGCTCTGAGTCATCTGTTGAAACCTCTGAACAAAAATGGAACCCGAGACGCCACTGCCAGTGTCATTCGCCCAATTGGTTGAGAGGTACATGTCCATGATTGGAAATCTATGGGTATCGTCTTTAAGAATTGGTTTACCAACACGGAAGTAGGTATACCACCAATACTACAAATTACTCCATAATTTTAGTATTTTGACTTAATCTACATTTGTTCATAACAATTATTTAAATTTAAAAATAATAATTTGGATATTTACCTCTATAATGCCCCAGAAACCAGTAAAGTTAACTATACCAATGGACGCTTGATCCAGCCCACAGTACATTTCTGCTAAAATTGCAGAGCCTAGTTATAATCTGGTGCTTTGTCAAGATCTTCTAACGCTTCAAGCCAACCAATACGAGAAACATTAGTTGAGTTTGGAAAGAACGTCTGACCCAATACCCATAAGATAAACACCCTTTCGAGTTCAGGATAGTAATCTACATTTGCCGAGTTTCTGTTTTGGTTAAGGAAAAACTTCAAGCTGAACATAATAGCCCTTCCTTTCAAATCTTTATGATCTTCACATACATGTGCTTCCATAAACGAGGGAAGAAGCGTCTGTCATTTATTATTTGATATCCATTCGTTTTGGTTGTATGGTACATGATCTCCCACTCCACTTGGGATCCCACAAATGAAATACAAATCAAGGGGCGTAATTCCTATTTACAAGAATAATATCAACTATGATTAACTTTTTTGATTATTTAATAATTATTTTAAAAATAAAATTTAAGTTAAGTTAAACAAACTTACCAGTTTCAAAATACATAAAATGGAACGTGTACGTCGTCGGCCACCACCTTTCTATCAATACTTTCGCAATTTTGTTGTTGTGTTTTCTAGGATTCATACTATAAAGCGCACGCCAGGGATATCTGTCAACCTTTCTCGGACTGCAGGGGGTAGACCATCATAAATACCCTTTAAGTCATAAAATCCACCTCTCATTCTATAAAAACTCGCAGACCGCTTTTGATGCCCCGACACATGACCTTGGACTAATGATAGAGCAGCAACGACACTCGGCAAAGCAAACTCTCCTTCCCGATTTTGAGTATAATCTACATCTGTGGCAGGCTGCGTACCGGTTCATGTCGTTGATCTCTTTTGTGCTTTATAGTATTGACCGCTTTTCTTATCAAGTTGCTCATATTGTATCAATAAAATTTTGGTTAGATGAGTTTTAGAAGAAAGAATTTTATAGTTTTAGAAGAAGAATTTTAGAAGAAGAGATAGTAGTGGTGTGAGTGAAAATGAATTCAGATGAAGGAATTTATAGGTTTTGAAAATTATAGCCGTTGGGGAAATGGACGTTGGATATTTGACCGTTGGCGTTTTTTCTTCTCACGCCCGTGGTTGTGAATCACACGCCGAGTCTGATCTTCACACGCCGAGTTTAACCTTCACACGCGGGCGGATGTTCTCAGTCCTAGCGCTATATGATCAACCGCTCACTTCTTTTCCCATATTGGAGAAATGTGTTTGGCTATCTACCTGGCTCTACAAAAGTTTTGATTTGTACATTGCCATAGGAATTGCCCTTAGATCCACCTAGGGAGAATATGGGATATCTCCAAACAAGGCAAAAGCACCGAGTTACTCTCATTAGTTTTTATTTTATTTTTTGAAGCATGAGTTACTCTCGTTAGTTAAAATTATATTCAGACCAAAAGCATAATCTTTATCTTCAAATTTTTTTTTTTTAAAAGAAAATATAATATTTTGGTCAGTGATTATAGTAAAAACCATCAAATAGTCCTAAAAGCCAAATGCATAAATTTTTGGGCAGTGATTTTAGTAAAAACTATCAAATAGTCCTAGAATGGGAATAAGTGTATATGTTTGATCCTATTGACTTATCTTTAGTTTGGTCCACAAAATATATTATTCGATCCTAAGATTAATATTAACTACGTAGATCAATTTTGAAATAATGTCAGAGATGGCATTTTCTTTCTTTTTTCTCTCCCTCATAAAAATAAATAAGAAAACTTAAAGCTTAAGTATTTTTTGAACCATAAGTAAAAATAATAATATATTTTATATATTCGGAAAGCTCTCGACTAGATATTTCCATTGGGTACTACAAAATAAACAACTATAATTAATTACTTTTCGAGGCTTTTAATTTTTACGTTATCTTAGGTCTACCATACGAGTTCATTATACAAAATAAACTACTTGAATGAACCATCTGTTTTGGAGTAAAAACTGATTTTGCTGGTTTTGGTAAATTTGGGTGTGTTGATGAGAAACGAATCCAAACCCCCAAACAAATGCACTGCACGGGAGTACTTTAGATTCAAGAGATCAATCTGTATAATCCTAGCCTAAACCAAGAAATGGTCGTTCTAGTCTTGCTTCGGTCACAAAGTGAAGGAGAAGGGTTGATCTTAGGGAGGGAAGCGAAGAAGGTGTTGAGATTAGAATGGTTAACTCTGAAGGTGTGGCTATTTTATGACTTGTATCAGAATATGGAATTGGCTTGCAGAATGTAAGCTATTAGTTCTTTGATGATTTTTTGGATACTGTGTTGTTAACCAAAACTCTGTTGTTGGTTGAAATAGGTTGAAAACCTATTTATATCAGACATAGTTGCACGCACCCTGATCTCATAGGAACTGGGAATAGTTGAGTGATGGAGGAGTGGGATCGTGCAGGATGGTGAAAACCACGTCTCCACTATGAGGGGAAGACTGGGTGGTTTCGTCCCACTACTTCTCTATCATCACTAACTTCCCGCCTTTCCTGACACTTTCTTGTAATAGGCGTGTTGCACGCCGTACGCTGTAGACCGCAAGACCAATACCCTGATGAACATCCCCCAGTTTGTGACATGTTTGATGTCTCGAGTATTTTCGTGGAAAATATGCAGCAGGCTGCTGAATGGGTCTTGTTTGCAAGACCTAGTTATTCTGACCAATCACACGCAAGCTAGGTGGCGGGTGGTCATGTGTGAGTAGATGCCAGGAGCTATCTATGTACATTAAAGATGTGGTGATCGGTCCCTATAGGAGATTGGTGGCTGGTAGCCATTTTGACATCCTATTTGTTGGCACAAATTAAATCTAAACCGGTTAAGTTGGCTAGTGATGAGATTTTTTTTATGTTGTAGAAAAAGGTTCGTTGAGACTTGTGAAGATTTTCGATTTAAGACTTAAATAAAACTAAAAATAAGAAGAACTCAATTTAAAGTTGTTATCAAGATTGTAAGAACACTGAGACTTAGGATTCCACTATTTTCCAATTTTATGTGATTCAATTAATAATAATCATGCAACTTATACATTCGAGTGATTCTAATATATTGCAATAATTAGATTTTTAGAAATAACAATTGTTTATCAAAAGCATAGAACATCAAAACCCTAGGCAAGCATGCTTCTATCAAAAGAAATCATAATTGTTTAACCAAAATCAATAAATCAATTTTCTCATTAATGCAAATAATCGTAAAAAGAATTACAATAATTAATTAAATAAAAATTACCACACAAATATTGGAAAGTAGCTTCCTCCGTCGCCCCAGCAAAGGGGTTTAGCTCCTCATGTTGGAAATATGCTCAAAAGTTGATTTCATTGATCCAAAGGTGTTCATAAAGAAGAAAAGGTATAAAGCAGTTGAGTTTATAACAGATATAATAGTTACAAAACTCACTGTTACAGAGAACCCTAACAGAACTGTTGCGAACTCTAATTATTTGTTACAAAAATTGTGACAAAGGTATTGAATTTGAAAGAATAGGCCACGTTTTCTGCGACTGTCTCTTACTGCTGTTCTGTGTTCTTCTTCTTCCTCTCGCCTGTGTTCTCTGCAACTCTTCAAACTTCTCTGTTATGCTTCTAAACTTTCCCCAAAGTGTACGTAACCTCTTCTGGAACTCCCAAAAGCCCTTATACAGCCAACAGACCTGATAACTCTCGGTGAAATCTCCGGTTTATCCTCTCTTCTCTTCGTCCAAAAGTCACGGGATTTCTTTTCTTTTCTCAATATTTTCACGCGTCAACTGATCTGTCAAACACTCCTTGCGGCAGAAACAAATCTCCAGAAGATATTCTCACCCTACCTACACCCGTGACTTCCAAAAATAAACAGAAAATAACCCGAGTAATAACTTGGTTTCTGTTTTAGTCAAACCGGTGAATTCCTCCAATATTTTCGAATCTGAGAGACATAGTTATCCTGTTTTGTCGAAACAGGCATATCCCAATCCAACCCGACAACCAAATCCGAATATAACTCCACCTACTACCGAATCAGGATGTCCATGATAGTTCCTCTCTGTTCTGCTCCAACACGATCATGCAACCAATTCTGATCGATCAAAACACTTGTACCAGCTCTATTATGCTCTAACAGGATCATCCCAACAATAATCTGCTCTTGAATCTCTTTAAATCTCGCTTGAATCTGGAACACTAATCTGCAGGTGTGCTGGTTCATTTTCCCGCCAAAAGTTCCATTTGAATCGTGAAGAAGGAGAAGAGGTGCCCTTATCCAGAGTGGGGGTGCTGATAGCAAGTGCCTTGGGGGTGCCCTGGAGGGTGCCCCTTATCCAAACTGTGGGTGTCAATATCATTTCCTACGGGTGCTGTAGACAACTTTTCGAGCCGATTTTTCCAAAAATGTTTATTGCCCAAAAATACCTACAAACACATAAAACACCATAATAAATACGAAATCGAGTGCCAACAATATATAGTATTGAGATCAAATTAGACACAAAAATGCGTCTATCAAATACCCCCAAACTTATTAATTGCTAGTCCTCGAGCAAATCTAAAATAAAATAAAATCCTAACTCACTGTCGCAGGCATCGCGATTGCACTTAGCGTGTGCAACAAGCCTTTGAACCCTTAGGTGGCCTTAGTTGGCCGAGTTATAGTCTCGGGAGGGTTTACTAGAGGTGTACCCACAGAACCTTTACTCCAGACCTTAGCTATCTACGCAGAACCTTGGAATAGCACTAAAGAATCTCCTTGGTTGGCATACTGTCATCGACTACGGAAGGAAGTACCCTGATGCGAAATTCCAATTGTTGTACACGAGTTTGCACTCAAGCATACTAAAATTCATATATAAGTGACAAAGCTCTTCTCAGATAGTCGCACTTTGGACATCAATATCCGGAATCAAACAAATCACATGAAAAGATTAAGAAGATGGAAATAGAAATAGATGGTTGCGAATGGACGTCAATGCCAAGATGAACCTATGACCTAGTGGATTGATATACTGGTCTGGACTAATATCAACACAACTAGCATATACTAGGGAACCAGTGGTCGATAATCCTAAATCTACATCAACTCAGCTGGCATATACAAGGGAACCAGTGGTCGACTTTATAATAAACTTTATTTATTTATTTAACGACATGATTAGATCTTTTGGATACAAGCGCATGCTTCTTGTCAGCAGATTACATGGTAACTCCTATGGATCCTGCGTTCCACGCTTGTTTAGGCGACGGAGACAGGGAGAACACACACATATTGTTATCCAAGTGTTAATATTTATTCCGATTGGTCTATTTTTTATTTTTATTTTTAGTAACTCAATCACTTTATTTCAACCCAGCAGACATCAACATAAAATTTTGCAAAAACAAAAACAGAAGTAATAAGATGATTCCGAGATACGGTGAAACTATCATGTTATTTCTAACACCTGAGCTTTGTGATTTTATAAATAGACTCTTTAGATGTTTCCATCTACTCAGATTGGTTCCTTAACTCCTACAATCAAGATGCTTCCATCCACTTAGATTGGTTAGTGCCAACCTTAATAAGCATAATTTCTAGGCTCTGGAGTTTATTTATTTCAACTAACAAAAAGTTTCTTCCCCACCCACAAACTTAAATCTAACATTGTCCTCAATGTTTCTAATGAAAGAACAGTACGAAAAATATAAGTAACTTGAGGAATTAGTAAAGAGAGAAGTCGGAAAGATAGTACCTGGGTGAAGTGTAATAATCCTTCCACGGAGAACAAGGATAGAAACAAAAAGAAAAAATAATATACAACATACAAATACCAAATACCTTGATGGTCAATCAAGGTATATAGGGTCCTCCAGAGGGACCTCCTCAATATCACCTGTAGGCAAAGGTTCTAAAAAAGGCTTCAATCTCTGACCGTTAACCTTATAAGAACTACTACCATCTAGTGTTTCAATTTCAACAGCGCCATGAGGAAAAACAGTGCGGACCACAAAAGGACCGGTCCACCGAGAACGCAACTTCGCAGGGAATAGATGCAAACGAGTATCATACAGAAGAACTTTTTGACCTGGAGAAAATGACTTTCTTAAAATATATTTATCATGCACAAGTTTTATTTTGTTCTTATACTCCTTAGCACTATCGTATGCATCTCTACGAATCTCGTCCAACTCATCGAGTTGGAGTTTTCTGTGAGCTCCTGCTTTGCCAAGTGAGAAGTTTAGCTGTTTCACAGCCCAATATGCTCTATGTTCTAACTCAACAGGTAAGTGACATGCCTTGCCAAATACTAGACGATAAGGTGACATTCCAATGGGGGTCTTAAACGCAGTACGATAAGCCCATAAGGCATCAGTAAGCCTCGAAGACCAGTCTTTTCTACTAGGATTAACCGTTTTCTCTAATATACGTTTTATCTCCCTATTGGAAACCTCTACCTGACCACTAGTCTGTGGGTGATATGAGGTAGCTACTTTGTGAGTAATACCATATTGTTTCATTAAAAGTGCAAATGGTCTATTACGAAAGTGTGTTCCTACATCACTAATTATAGCTCGCGGTGTACCAAAACGTGTACGTATATTATCTTTCAAAAACTGGAGTACGATCTTGTGGTCATTTGTTTTACACGGAACCGCCTCAACCTACTTAGACACATAGTCTACAACGACAAGTATGTAAAGATAACCAAAAGAATTAGGGAATGGACCCATAAAATCAATGCCCCACACATCAAAGACCTCAATCACTAAAATAGGGTTCAAAGGCATCATAAACTACGAGAAATGGTCCCTAACTTCTGGCAATGCTCACAAGAAGCACAATGACTATGGGAGTCCTTAAACAACGAAGGCCAATAAAATCCACACTGCAATATCTTAGCAGCAGTCTTCTTAGTACTAAAGTGACCCCACACGCATGTTCATGACAAAAGGAGATAATACTAGACTGGTCATTCTCAGGTACACATCTCCTAATAATCTGGTCTGGACAATACTTAAACAAATAAGGATCGTCCCAAAAGAAATGCTTAACCTCGGCTAAAAACCTAGAACGATCTTGCTTACCCCAATGTTGAGGGGTTCGACCAGTAACAAGATAATTCACTATATTTGCATACCAAGGGGATTGGGAAACAAAGAACAATTGTTTATCAGGAAAGCTATCCCTAACAGGAGTGAAATCGTCAGGGGAATCCACAACAAGCCTAGAAAAGTGATCTGTTACTACATTTTCAACACCCTTTTTGTCTCTAATATCTAACTTGAATTCTTATAACAACAGGATCCATCTAATCAATCTAGGTTTGGAATCCTTTTTAGACAAAAGATATTTCAAAGCAGCATGATCAGTAAAGATTATGACCTTAGAACCTAATAGGTAGGATCTAAACTTATCCAAAGCAAAAACGATGGCTAACAATTCCTTTTCGGTAGTTGTATAGTTTAGTTGGGCCTCATTTAGAGTTTTGCTAGCATAGTAAATCACATGAAGTAATTTGTTTTCTCGCTGTCCTAACACAACACCTATAGCATAATCTGAAGCATCACACATAATTTCAAAGGGTAGGTTCCAATTAGGTGCCTGGACTATGGGAGCGGTAGTGAGTAACATCTTAAGCTTTTCAAAAGCCTCTAAACAAGCATCATCAAAAACAAACTTAACATCTTTGGCAAGTAAATTGCAAATAGGTCTAGAAATCAAGCTAAAGTCCTTAATGAATCGTCGATAAAATCCTGCGTGCCCTATGAATGAGCTAATCTGTTTTACGGTTTTTGGGACCTGTAAAGTTTTAATAAGGTCAACTTTGGCTTTGTCTACCTCTATACCCTTCGAAGATACGATATGCCCTAACACAATTCCTGATTTAACCATGAAATGACATTTTTCCCAATTAAGCACTAAATTCTTTTCCTTACACCTAGTCAACACTAGTGTCAAATGATGCAAGAACTCGTCAAAAGATGAACCAAACACTGAAAAGTCATCCATAAAGACCTCTAAGAACCGTTCTACCATGTCAGAAAATATGCTCATCATACACCGCTGGAAAGTAGCAGGTGCATTACACAACCCAAAAGGAATGCGTCTATACGCAAAGGTACCAAAGGGACAGGTAAAAGTAGTTTTCTTTTGGTCCTCTGGGGCAATAACGATCTGATTATAGCCCGAGTAGCCATCTAAGAAGAAATAATGACTATGTCCAGCTAATCTCTCTAGCATTTGGTCGATAAAAGGAAGAGGAAAGTGATCCTTCCTTGTGACCTTGTTCAATTTTCTATAGTCAATACAGACACGCCATCCCGTGGTCACTCGGGTTGGGATTAATTCATTGTTATCATTCTGGACTACAGTGATACCTGATTTCTTGGGAACAACCTGAACGGGGCTGACCCACTTACTGTCTGAAATGGGGTAGATAATACCCTCATCTAACAACTTAAGCACTTCAGTTCGAACTACTTCTTTCATATTAGGGTTCAGTCGACGTTGCATCTCCCTAGAGGGTTTAGTGTCATCTTCTAAATGAATCTGATGCATAAAAACAGTAGGACTTATACCCTTAATATCTACTATGGTCCACCCTAAAGCTTCCTTGTTGTCTTGAAGTACGGTGACTAGCCTACTTTCCTGATCATTATCCAAGTCGGAAGCAACAATCACAGGTACAGTCTCAGATGGACCTAAAAACACATATTTCAGGGTATCTTGTAATAGTTTAAGCTCATACTTAGGGGCTCTTCTAAAGAAGGAATTAAAGTAGATTTAGAAACTGGTAGTGGTCCGAACTTAGGTTTCCATCCATTACTAGTGTCCATCAAAGGGGCGGCATCTAGCAAAGCATTCACCTCATTAATCATACTATCGTCATCAAAGTCAAACCCAAAGTGGGCTAGGCATTTCTCTAATGGATCTTCTAGCAAAGTGTTTGGTAATGACTCCTGAACCAAGGTTCCTATCATGTTTACCTCCTCAAAGGGCGAGTCATCTAACTCAGAGGGTTGATTACAAATATTGAAAATATTAAGCTCAATAGTCATATTACCAAAAGATAGGTTCATGATACCATTTCGACAGTTAATGATCGCATTGTATGTAGCTAAGAATGGGCGACCTAAAATCATAGGTATCTGGTTTTCTGGGTCTGGGACAGGTTGAGTATCTAGGATAACAAAATCCACAAGATATATAAACTTGTCGACCTTAATTAGAACATCTTCTATAACTCCTCGAGGAATTTTTACAGACCTATCAGCTAACTGAAGTGTTATCTTGGTAGGTTTTATTTCACCAAGCCCTAGCTCGAGGTACACATGGTACGGAAGTAAGTTCACACTAGCTTCCTAAGTCAAGTAAAGCTTTTTCTACCCGGTAGTTACCTATTGTGCAAGAAATGGTAGGGGAACTTGGGTCCTTATATTTAGGAGTTGTGGTGTTCTGGATGATCGAACTTACATGAGTAGCTAAAAAGGCTTTCTTTGGGACATTTAGCTTTCTCTTTCTTGTACACATATCCTTAAGGAACTTAGCGTAAGCAGGGAGTTTCCTAATTGCATCTAATAAAGGAAGGTTTATGGTAACTTGCTTAAAAACCTCCAATATGTCATTAAAATGGGGTTCCGTTTTGGTTGGTACTAGTAGCTGCGGGAATGGGGCTCTAGGCACAGAATCAGA
This sequence comes from Papaver atlanticum, assembly GCA_023531105.1. Taxonomy (NCBI): domain Eukaryota; kingdom Viridiplantae; phylum Streptophyta; class Magnoliopsida; order Ranunculales; family Papaveraceae; genus Papaver; species Papaver atlanticum. The sequence goes on from JAJJMB010010620.1 coordinate 1,778,919, forward strand.
CCTTTCAGGAACCGAATTGGTATCATCGGCAACTTTATCAGTCTCCTCAGCTACTGGTGGTCCTGAGGGGTGAACTATAGTATGTTCACTATCGGGCATGGTTACCTGATTATCTACTACTCTACAACTCCTAAGGGTTCTAATTGCATTCATTCCTTTGGGATTTGGATTGGGCTGACTAGGGAACCTTCCATTCTCTCTTTCACATAGAGTCTTAGCTATTTGACCTACTTGATGTTCTAACTTAGATAGAGTCTGAGCATTATTTTGTAAACTCTGCCTGGTTTCTTGTTGAAAGCTAGAGTGATTGTTTGATAACATTTCATGGTTCTTTGCTAGCATAATAAGAGTTTCCTCTAAGTTAGATATTTTATTCTCAGAAGGGTTTTTAGATTGGGTTGAACCCGAAAGATTCTTAGTGTAACCAAAACCTGGGGGAGCCTGAAAATTACTAATCTGACTTTGATTCTGACCCTGAGACCATGAAAAATTAGGATGCTTCTTCCAACCGGGGTTATAGGTCTCTGAATATGGGACAAATTTTTGACGGTTTTCAAATCTAGAGTTTTTATAAAGAGCATGGGCTTGCTCTTCACTAATCTGTCCTTCAAAAAATGAGTTATTGGGCTCTATTCCACAACTACATACTTGAGAGGTTCTAAGCCTATCATCAGTTTCAACAAAAGACTTATGTTTAGACTGACTTAATTCTAAAGCTTCTAACCGTCTAGATAAGGCAGCAAACTTAGCATCTGACTCAAAGCTTGAGTCTACCATATTGGTGTTATTTCTATTTACCAAAAGTCTTTAAGGGGGCTCTACACATGATTCCCACTGTTGGGATTTGTCAGCTACTTCTTCTAAAAAGGAATATGCTTGATCAACAGTTTTATTTAAGACCTCCAGCACATAATGACTCAACCAAGGATTTGGTTGAGTAGTCTAACCCGTCAAAGAGAATTTGCACTAATTTCATTTTTTCAAACCCATGATGGGGACACTGCGCCAAGAGATCATTGAATCTTTCTAAAAACCTATAAAGAGACTCTCCTTCTTGTTGCATACTGGTGCTAATTTTCTGCCTAATAGACGAGGTTTTATGTTTTGGGTAAAACTTCTGGAAGAACACATAAGTGAGTTCATCCCATGTTGTTATGGACTCAGATGGTAAATTATTTATCCAAGATTTAGCTTTATCTCTTAAGGAAATAGGAAACAATCTAAGTTTTAAAATTTCATCACTAAGGTCTTTAATCTTAACTGTTCCATAAATTTCCTCAAAGTCCCTTACATGAAAGTATGGGATCTCATCATCTTTCCCTAAGAATACAGGAATCATCTGAATAGTACTAGGTTTCAACTCATAATTAGCCGAAGAGGCTGGTAATCTTATGCACGATGGTCGGGTGGACCTAGTTGGGTACATGTAATCTCTTACAGTTGTCATTTCTGGCACTATAGGAGTATTAAAGATATTTTCCTCACCGTGAGAAGAACGTCAAAAAATAGGACTTTCTAGATTTAGGTAGTCAAGATTCTTGTTTCCTAAAATATCACTTCTAGGTTTTTCACGCATAAACCGTCCTAGAGCATCTCTCTTACGTTCTGGCATACACGAATTCAACCAAAAATTGTGCACATGCAAATGCTGGGCTAACTAAATTAGGTAGGCTTGGGTTATCACATCAAAATATACCCAAAGGTACGAGGCTGAGGTTTGTGGTGTTTCGGATGATAACGCCCAGAGGGTTCACCGTACTAAACCACTTGTTTTCCTAAAATCGGTGCCGGACTAAAATGCAATTGGTGTGTGCAAGTGTTTTTTTTTAATAATAATAAAAATAACCAAACAGCAAAATAAGAGAAAATTACAAGTCCAAAAGAAAAATAAAGGAGCTAATAAATAAAAGTTCTTAAAAATAAAATCTTCGGCTTTCTCCTTTTATGGCAAGCAAGTCTAACTTTCCAACTTTCGCTTCGAGTCAATCCTGCACACCAAAAACAAAAATACCAAAGTAAAATATAGAAAATAATAAAATAAAACTAAATAAAGACTAAAAACAAATATAAAAATCTAAAACCTAAACCTAAAGACAAGTCCGCGTCGGCGGCGCCAACAATTGATGAGATTTTTTTTATGTTGTAGAAAAAGGTTCGTTGAGACTTGTGAAGATTTTCGATTTAAGACTTAAATAAAACTAAAAATAAGAAGAACTCAATTTAAAGTTGTTATCAAGATTGTAAGAACACTGAGACTTAGGATTCCACTATTTTCTAATTTTATGTGATTCAATTAATAATAATCATGCAACTTATACATTCGAGTGATTCTAATATATTGCAATAATTAGATTTTTAGAAATAACAATTGTTTATCAAAAGCATAGAACATCAAAACCCTAGGCAAGCATGCATCTATCAAAAGAAATCACAATTGTTTAACCAAAATCAATAAATCAACTTTCTCATCAATGCAAATAATCGTAAAAAGAATTGCAATAATTAATTAAATAACAATTATCACACAAATATTGGAAAGTAGCTTCCTCCGTCGCCTCAGCAAAGGGGTTTAGCTCCTCATGTTGGAAATATGCTCAAAAGTTGATTTCATTGATCCAAAGGTGTTCATAAAGAAGAAAACGTATAAAGCAGTTGAGTTTATAATAGATATAATAGTTACAAAACTCACTGTTACAGAGAACCCTAACAGAACTGTTGAGAACTCTAATTATTTGTTACAAAAATTGTGACAAAGGTATTGAATTTGAAAGAATAGGCCACGTTTTCTGCGACTGTCTCTTACTGCTGTTCTGTGTTCTTCTTCTTCCTCTCGCCTGTGTTCTCTGCAACTCTTCAAACTTCTCTGTTATGCTTCTAAACTTTCCCCAAAGTGTACGTAACCTCTTCTGGAATTCCCAAAAGCCCTTATATAGCCAACAGACCTGATAACTCTCGGTGAAATCTCCGGTTTATCCTCTCTTCTCTTCGTCCAAAAGTCACGGGATTTCTTTTCTTTTCTCAATATTTTCACGCGTCAACTGATCTGTTAAACACTCCCTGCAGCAGAAACAAATCTCCAGAAGATATTCTCACCCTACCTACACCTGTAACTTCCAAAAATAAACAGAAAATAACCCGAGTAATAACTTGGTTTCTGTTTTAGTCAAACCGGTGAATTCCTCCAATATTTTCGAATCTGAGAGACATAGTTATCCTGTTTTGTCGAAACAGGCATATCCCAATCCAACCCGACAACCAAATCCGAATATAACTCCACCTACTACCGAATCAGGATGTCCGTGATAGTTCCTCTCTGTTCTGCTCCAACACGATCATGCAACCAATTCTAATCGATCAAAACACTTGTACCAGCTCTATTATGCTCTAACAGGATCATCCCAACAATAATCTGCTCTTGAATCTCTTTAAATCTCGCTTGAATCTGGAACACTAATTTGCAGGTGTGCTGGTTCATTTTCCCACCAAAAGTTCCATTTGAATCGTGAAGAAGGAAAAGAGGTGCCCCAATCCAGAGTGGGGGTGCTGATAGCGAGTGCCTTGGGGGTGCCCTGGAGGGTGCCCCTTATCCAAACTGTGGGTGTCAATATCATTTCCTCTGGGTGCTTTAGACAACTTTTCGAGCCGATTTTTCCAAAAATGTTTATTGCCCAAAAATACCTACAAACACATAAAACACCATAATAAATACGAAATCGAGTGCCAACAATATATAATATTGAGATCAAATTAGACACAAAAATGCGTCTATCAGCTAGCCAAGTTGGATGGCTGAGATGATTTGCAGAAGTTTGTGCTAATTCATGAAATTTCGTAATCAGAAAATTCAGATGTGAGACCCTTACTAAAACTGCTGTAGAATTCTCATACGAACTCGGATTTTGACTATCCGCCCCTCCATTCTTATCATAAAAGAATTTCCTATCTCCTTATGAGGGAATATTTAGGTTTTGAGCTTATTTAGGAGGTGAAAACAGCCCGACATTGAAAACTCAGGAGGAATTCTGTCAGTTTTCAGCCATCACCTAACTCGCCTTTTAAGCTGTATCTTTTAGCTCGTTAATCCGATTGATGTGATTTTTTAGTATGTTATGATAGACATCCATACGAAACTTTTGGAATGTAGCTCATACTAAAATTGTTTACCAAATGCTCCCAGTTGTTCGTCCAATCTTTGGGTGATCGTTTAGAAGCCATATGGGTAGGCCGCGGCGTGGCCGATTGTTCCTTATGGAAGAGGGGTGGCCGTTGATCATGGCCACAACTCGTCATGGAAAAGGGGGTGGCCGTTTATCATGGCCATAGCTCGTTGTAGAAAAGGGGGTGGCCGTTGATCATGGTCACAACTCGTTGTGGAAAAGGGGGTGGCCGTTAATCATGGCCACAACTCGTTGGCTACCTTAAATAAGGGTTAGGCCGGCCGATTCGTAGCCTTAGCATGGCGCGTTCATGGCCCGCATAAAGAGGTAAAAATAACAAGTAGCATAGTAGCGTAACGACGCTATAATAGCGTAGTGGCGCCCGCCAGTGGCATAGTGGCGTAGCTGCGGCCACTATATCTTGGCATATTGGTGTTAGATCCAAATATGACTCAACGATATTGGCTTCTAGTTGCTGTATCAAACTTAATGCCTAGGTGGTATTATTTGACATGGGACGGCATAGTGGTCCCGGCCAAATAAGGGTTTGGCATGTCGAAACCCTAAGTGGCGCGTGCGGCTATGTGGCTGCGGTATGGTGGTGCTTGTCCGGTCGCGTCAGGAAGCGGCCAAGCTTGATAAATCGACAGGTCAAAATGTGCAGCTGTGATCATTTTTTTAGACTAACATGGGCAGCCTAGATTAGATTCCTTAAGGAATTAGGCGCATCGACCAACCAACTTCCAACTTTATTTAAAAGTGTGTGGGGGGGTTTAAGGCGATCTGATTGGTCGATGGGATATTGGTTTGATTTGCTACAATGGCTAAACGTGGGTGTCACTAGTGGAAAATGGGTTTTTAACCACTTCTTGGGCTTCACAGAAACTACTGCTGCTGGGCTGTAGTTTAGTATAGTGCCGTGACTCACAGTAGTTTTACTGGAAAAAAACACGAAAAACATAAACTTGTTTCAAACACAGTAGTTTCTAAGAGGGGTATTTTTGTAAAAAATCAGAGATTCAAGAACCACTGTGAGAGTTAGAGTTTTTTGTGGAAAGAGAAAAAGAAACCAAACCTTGTCTCTTTATCTTTTTATCAGTTTTTCACTTCTCTCTCTCAACTCATTCTCTGGTTCGCTTAAAATTTTCTCCATCATAACAATTTGTTGTTTGTGAATCAAAACTTTAGTATTAGGTTTTGTGTCCTCTTCTTCTCTATCATAACAACATCAGCTCTTGAAGATTTGTTCTGAATCTATGAAAAAGAGGTGATGAAGATCATCAACAACAACAACTAAAAACGAAGATTCATCTAAAAAAACTGAATCGAAAGGTAAGTATCATCTTTATTTATCAATCGATTAACTTATTCATCTCCAAATTGAAATTTCAGAAGAAAAAAAAATCGATTTTAGTAAACCTAAAATCTTGGATTGCATCTCAGTTCTCTTTTCTGATTCGTTATCAGTTTGTGCACCTGTTGATACTTTTAGTTTATTTGTTTGTTTTCATAGTTTTGTTTTATTGATTGTGTGTATTCTTTTTTTATTCAGGCACCAAAGAAGTACAAAGCTCCACCACCATCTTCAAAGTCAGCTAAGTCTAATGGTGGTAAACAAAAAAAGAAGATCAATTCGTTATTAAATCTATATTGGGTTCCTCTTTTATCTTGAATTTAGGTTTTTCATTTTTTATTGAGTTATTTTGTTTTGTGATTTCTACAGAAGTGGAACAAAGGAAAAGCAAAAGGAGAAGGTTAACAACATGCTCATGTTTGATAAATCTAGGACTTAATCTGTGATTTTGTTTTGTAAGATCATTACTTCAGCTAGTTTATGAAATATTATTCATATAGCGTTTGAGAAATATGGGTTTTCTTATGTTACTAGATTAGGATTCTAGTGTTGGAATTTTGTGTTGTTACAGCTTTGATTGAAAGGGTTTTTTGTGTTGCATTGGTTTGTTTTTGTGTTGCATCAGTTATCGCAATCTCTAATTTACTACTTTTCGCTTTCTGATTGTTTCGTGGATGGCATATTCACCATTTTTTGGTTTGTTTTATGATCGGTAGAAGTGGAGTTAGTTGAAGAAAAAAAGATCACGATGAAGATGGCTGACCTCTGTGAGTCTCGAGTCAAATCTAATTAGATATAAAGTGTGCTTTTGATGCATTTTTTTCTTACAATATTGAAAATTTGTGTAATGGGATTGTTGAAACAGGACATCAATTTGGCAAAGGATGCATTGGCATTAATGGGTCATATAGATTTGCGAAAAGCTCATGCTTTTGGTCATTCCATGGGTAAGCGAAGCCTTTTCCATCCTATTTCGGTTTGCTAGCTTGATTTGGGGGGTATGACATTAGGGATTCTTCTTAAAGTTGGTTCGTGTTGTATGTTTTCATCAGTGTCCATGACAGCGTGTAAATTCGATGTGATGCGCACTACCTGAAAGGTTAGTGTACCTGATTAGAATAAGCTTCTAATGTTCGCAGCTAGTCCTTTAGCTTGTAAAAAAAATTATTCTCTCTAGAGCAGATGTAGTGATATGATTCAAAGCGGCAAAGCCATCTAGTTTAGTTTGGTTAATTGGCAATGTTGCCATGTGTGATTATTTATCATTAACCATGTTGTTGTGTCAGGGGATACTGTTAATATTGAAATTATTTTTCTTTTGCAGATTGGCAGCAAATGCTACCAATTGCACTTTGTGGTTTGAAAGCAAAGACTCCGAAACAAAGGGAAGCCAATGGCTTCGACACTCACTAAGGTGAGTGAATATAGTTTATTAAATTCATACTTTTAACAAGATAAGTTTGTCGCAAAATTTCTAAACAAGTTCTGACATGATTTTTACTTCAAAACATAGGAAGACTGTTATATGGGCGAAGCCATCAACTAATAGTTGTTACTCTAAGAGATTCCTGGAACATACCCCCCCCCCCTTTGTGCATCTCGGATGATGATTCTGGACGAATCTTGGAATGGTTGTATAAGGTTGATGTGTTTAATTTTCTTATGTCTAGTAGAATAGTTTGTCGTTTTGACCAGTTATGTTTTTTTTTTGGTCATATTGTGTTGCTATTTTTTGAAAGTTTATTATGTATTTCTTAAACCAGAAATGCATCAGGAAAGGGGCAGTGGATTGGTTCCATGGACGCAAATACTTACTTCAGCATCCCCTCGTATGTGAGAAATTGGTATAGGTTCAGAGTGAATATCTAAAATACACGGTTGGTATTTGAAATTTGATTATGATCTATATCTTATTTGGTCCCTGGTTCTTCACGTCATTTTTTGTTCTGTCTAAACTCCTAATGCTCATTCTTTTTGAAGGTCAGTAATGCGTTAGATATATTGTCTGTTGTAAAAAAAAAAGTCTGAATCGGGTTTCTGTTTTTCTTTTTAATGGAAATGTAGGAACTAGGAAGCAACAGACAAGGATTCTTATTTCTATAGTACTTTCAGTCACTTGTTGGAATCGTGGTATGTAATTCTCGTGCAATCTTCTCTTTTTCACTCCTGGTTTTGTATGCAAAGTCGCCTCCATTCATTAATGTCAATTTCGGTGGATATTTATATAATTGAATTAGTCTTTGTTTTTATGGTAATTAATTGAATTAGTCTTGATTTTTATTTGCATCTTGGTATGTACTTTCAGTCTTTTTCTTTTGTGGTAATTAATTGAATTCTTCTTGGTTTTTATTTGCATCTTAAGGATGGAGGGATGGACCTGAATTGAGCTAGTTCGCCAGTAAATGAAGGTATAGGTGGTGAAGTCTTGTTGATAGTAAGCTGCTAACTCACATGGAAAATTTTGAAGCTTTTTCATTTGTTTTATTCGTAAAAGGAATATGGTTGAGCATTTTTTTTACTTGCTGTTGAAATATTCAGATTTAGAACTTAAAGGTGTGATAGTAGAACTTGTAAACAAACACATTTTAATACAGATTAAGTTTTAAAGTCGTTGTCAATTTAATTTTGTAAAATTCAGTTCTGAATCATTACTAATCTAGCTTTAGATTCAGCTGAATCAAATCTTTTTTTTTTGTAATACATAATCGAAATAAACCACTGTGTCTATCAGTAGATATCGATGTACTGTTGAAAGCAGTGTTTTTTTTTAAAGAATTCAACTTTTGTGAGAAACAGTCGTTTTGGGAAAAACCACTTCAATATTAGAGCTGATGAACACAGTCGTTTTTTTCTCCATATTACCACTTGTCCTGGCAGTGGTTTAACTTCCATTTTCCACTAGTGTGTTTGTTGGATAATGGTGTAGAAATGCATTATGTAGGCCGACCAATTTTTTTAAATTCAGTTGAGTTCCAAATGTAATTTATTTCGTTTTAAATAAATTGTGAGTTTTTGGGGTTGCTGTGACCTCTTTTCTCATATTCTATTTTGTAATTATTCCTTTTGATTAATACATTTTTTTGACTTATAAAAAAAAAATGCTACAAAAAAAATATATTTGTTTCTTCACAAGTAAGTCTTAATTTGTTGTCTTCTGATTTTCCTTTCTCATTTAGCAGTTAAACAAAGATAATTTTTAGCCGAGGCCATTCTTTAGATGTTTTACCAAATCGCGGAGGTAAAGGACATGCTCTTGTCTATGTACTGAAGAAATTTGGCAATGCAAAACAACCCCGTAATGCTCTTGTTTGTGGTGATTCTGGCAATGATGCTGAGCTCTACACTGTTCCAGATGTAGATGGTTTGACTTTTGAGTATTTTACAAAGCATAAAATAAGGGTAGATTGTAAATTATATCAAAAATTCTATTTGAACCGTTGTTTTAGACAACGGGAAAACCGTTCCCTCACACAAAATATAAATGGGACCCCTGTTTGCTTTTGGAGGTGATGGGCCTGCAAAGTCTGTGTGTGAATGGTTTTGCCCTTGTTAAAAAGAGCGGTCCGGTTAAAATCACTATATTTCTCTGCAACAACAATATTTTTCTAGGTTCAATTGGGGGCCACTGAAATTAATTGGTGGCTATAGCTAAAGGAAAAAAAGGTCGCCCATTTCTAGAAGACGATAGCCAAATATTTTTATAAATGATCAATCCACCCCTCTTTATCAGGGATAATTTTACTTAATTAGATTTAATCTAATTTAGTTATGGTCTAACCATTTCTTTTTATTTTTGTAATTTATTTTTGTAACTGTTTTTATTTTTAAATTAAATTATTATTTTTACCCATATTTACATGAAAAATTGTCACGGTATTGAATACGACCATGACGGTTTCATCATGTCAACAAATTAATATGAAAAATCTTCATGGTTTAAATTTATAGAGTGACGACTTTAAAGAGTCTTCTTGGTCTATAAATTAAACAGCGACGATTTTTCATGGTTAATTTTTATTTTAAAATTAAATAATTGTCCTGAATAAAATTAGGAAGAATCGTCTTGGTTGAAATTTAAAACCATGACGACATAATAGAGTCGTCATGGTCGATATACTTGTACCATAGCGACTTAATGGAGTCGTTCTCATATATAAATAAGACCGAACAACTTTTTATGATCAACTCCTATTTTAAAATGTAAGAGATTCTTTATGATTAAAATATAGAATCATGACGAAATCTATTTCTGTTTTGAATGGGTTGAGATGAATTGGAAAGCATATGAGTTTGTGGGTTTTTGGTTAATTACAAGCCATAAAGGGGTTTATATAGGGGCTGAATGCTTGTCATTTTGTGCCAGTTTGGTTATAGTTGGTGGTTGGATCCCATTAATTAGTTTCTCCTAAGATAAGCTTTTAACTAGAATTTTGTTAAACGGTGACGAAACCTAGAATTACTATTCAAAATCTCAACCATATTTGTCTAGTGCTCCATATTTCGGGCTCAAAATTTGAAATAATTAGTTACGAAAGACTGAACAGTGAACACAAAAGTATATGTCCGACGGCTTCTCACATTCTGCTGTACCTAGATTTTGTTTCAGTGTTTCGTTAAATGAGAAAGCAACACGTAGAAGGAGATCTTTAAGGGGACAAAACCATATACTGCACCGACCAGCCGATGCATTATTTCAAAATAAGATTATCAAATTATCGAAAATTTCTATTTCTCCCAAGATTAAAATAGCCATTTTCCAGAAAACTAATGAGGCCACCAGACCTATGGGGACATCACCTACCAAAAAGCAGCATACAGTAACTTCAAATTATTTGTAGTTTATGCCACCTTAAACTTTAGTACTTTTTATTTTAATTTTACAATCAAAAGCAAAACTTTATTAAGAAAAGCGTGACTGGACCAGTGACAAAATATTACAGAAAAAAAGAGGGAAAAAGGAATAAAAACAAGAAAAACAAAATTTCGAAAAAGAGGAAAAACCTCGTACATTGATTAAACTCTCCTCTTCCTCGTTGTGAAGAGGGAGATAGAGAGCATTGGTTACATTCGTATTCCAGAATTGGAATTAAAGATTGTTTAAGATTACTCTAAGATTTTCACCTAACCAAACTTTTTTAATAGCATGTCGATTACAAAAGGTTGATATATGGGCTGCCTCAATAATATCAAACCTAGTTTTCAAAACAAAAGCTTGGACTTTAAAATTTATACAATTGCTTGTCGTAATTCCAAAGTCGTCACTGATAGTGTATCTTCTTTCACGGGCATTGGCATACATTCTTGTTAGCAGCATGAGAGTGGGTTCAGAGTCGCTTTGAAAAATAATGTTATGCCCACTCCATTGTGTTTCCCACTGGAAAGCATCTTCGGCCCCTTTCATTTCTAGTTCTTCTCTGGTACTACAGTTAGCATTCAATCCCCTTGCTTCAACTATGGTACCTGTACAATCACAAAGAGTTAGTCCAATCCCAGAACTAGTGATAGGATTCGACATTGACAAAGCAATGTTCATCCTAAGAGACATAAAAACCTTATACCTATCAGGTTCAGTATTGTTTATTTTCAGTGTTTCGTCATTCATGGGCTTTATATATATGACCGATCAGATATATTTTCGTTCTATTAAACATCATTTTCGACTATGAAATGTTCAACTTGAATATCTTTTTTTCTTCTAATTATTTGGTTTCTTTTATTATTATTTTTCAATTCATTGTTATTATTTTTTATTTTTAGATTTCATTGAATTGCAAAGCACAACATGAATGATTATTGACAAGTAGATAATATGAAATACAATAAATCAAGAATATGCATGTATGTAACCTCAAATAATTATGTATTGGCTCTTAAAGTTCAATTTACAGTTTTAAGAACTTACTAGAATTCCACGTCCATCAACATCAAGTATACGATCAATTCTCTGTAATAAAACAAAAATTTAGGATAAGTCATATTAATTGTATCAAATATCGAATCCAACATTACCAATTGCTTAATTTGTTGCACGGTCCTATAATGTACTTACTCTTAGGATCTACATTCGGTAAGGAAATCTTGTACGGATCCATAAAGACCATAACTATTGGTGTCTACGTTGCCAATAGACAATACTCGATAGAGGATTTGAAGTATGTAATAAAATCCATATACATACACATGGTTGAATTACGTTACTATAACTTTCGTTGTTGTTGTTTTGGATTTTTTTTTTTTTGAAATAGTTTTGAATTCAATTTGTTTGATACTATAACAGTTGGATAAATTTTTTTTTTGCATATAACTTACTATTGCATAACTTTTAATTCGTTTGAATAGTTGTTATGGACCTCAATACGAGCGGCAAGTCTACAAGTGCATTTCATTTCCCTTAATTTATATCTATTGGATTTTGTAAATCGCTTAAATATAATGTTTTATAAATATATAAAAGTTTGTTATGCTTATGTTAAGAAAAAAATCGTTGTTAAAAATCCACATTAAACCGCAGATGAAAATTTTGTTGAATAACATAGTTTGTACATGTTGTAAAAATAATGTTTATAAGTATAAGAATTTGTTATGTTTGTTTATGTAAAATTAAATAAAAATATTGTTAACAATATACCTTTCCACATTCAAATGAAAAGGAAAACCTATTATAAGATAATTTTGTAGTTTGTACGTATAAAAAAAGTGTATACGTGTAAGAAATAGAGTAAAAGGGTAAATTACTAACTTTCCAAAAAGTTAGCTCCACTATTTACTATATTACTTCCCACTTTCTTAAGTTAATACATTCTAATAAATTCAAAGAGACTAAAAATATTTTATACTAAGAACTTCACTAGTAATGGCATGACATAAGTATAACAACACAAGTATCATTCACAATGAACCCTAATCAAGTATTATTGTAAGCACATAAAACTTTTTTGTGTGATCTCGACTCCCTCTCAACATAGCCTTAAAACTTTTTTTTATTTATCTTTTTGTATGATGAAAATACAATGGATTAGGAAAGATCCCAAATTAAGCCTAGGGGGTTACATATCGCAATGGGGACACTTGAACACGACACCTGTCCTAGAATCAACACTTACCGAACATCGCAAAATTCTTGTAGTGTTTCATCCACCCAAGTGCCGGGCCTTGGCCTTGGGGTACAAATTTAAGGGTGTTTTGGTAAATTGAGTAATCCTCTTCCATAAAACCTAGTTTTACCTCTACACAACACCATAAAGAGTCTTATTTTCAGTTTTCACTAAGCAGTAGAGCTCCAAGAGGCGAATCCACTCAAAAGCAATTGTTTATGTCTTATTAAATTGATTTCTTTATTTTTGTTTTTTGAAATTAAAATTTAGGTTTGGATCTAGAGGAAAAAGAAAGCTGAGATTGGGTGTATCGAAATTTTGCAATTTAACCCGAAGGATTTCTCTTCGAGATTGATTGATCGGTGAAGGTGGCAGTTCATACTCTCCATATTTGTTATCCTCTTTTCCTGATTTGATTTATTTTGTTCATCATGTAAATGATATTTAGGTCTTGTTCTTTGTGGTGTTCTTAAATTAAACTGGATCTCTTTTCCTTAATGCTCGCTCTACTACATAATTTTACTTTCCGGAGTTCTTTAATCTGAAAGAAAATCATAAAGTACGTCAGCGGCGGAATCAAAAGTACGTCAACGGTGGAATTTGAATAACTTTCCAGATCAGTTTCTCTGGCAATTTGGTTGTGTAACATAGAGTTCAGGTTTCGAGGTTGGATTTAAAATGATAGCATGAATGCAAGTTTTTATGGTTATAATATATGATCACTTAACATATGCCCTTAAAGAAAATTAGGTTTCTGTAATTTTTCTTTTCGGTTGATTTTATTGAATCAAAATCTTAATTATGTGTTGTGTTAGTATTATAATTAATTTGTTTATTTTTTGAAATGAAATTAGGTTTTAAGTTTTTTGGATTTTTAAGGGAAGCAGAGATTGTGTGCATCGGAATTTTGCTTATTCCTTGCAATTCGAATTCCAAAGATTCCCCTGTGAAATTGATTAACTGGTGAAGGTGGGCAGTTGAGTTTCATGTTAATCTATTGCTTGTGATCTTATTATTTTTTTTGAGATTAGAAACAAAAACTAGGATTCGACAATACTTACAGAGAGAAACAAAAATCGTTGTTAAAAATCCACATTAAACCCCAATTTTTTTTTGTTGAATAACATAGTTTGTACATGTGTTAAAAATAATGTTTATAACTAGAAGACTTTGTTATGTTTATTTATGTAAAAATTAATAAAAATATTGTTAACAGTACGCCTTTCCAAATTCAAATGAAAACCTATTGAATAAGATAGTTTTTGTAGTTTGAACGTATAAAAAAATGTGTATACGTGTAAGAAATAGAGTAAAAGGATAAATTACCCACTTTCCGCAAACTTATCTCCACCATTTGCTATACTACTTTCCACTTTCTTAGGTTAATACATTATAATAAATTCAAAGAGACTAAAAAGATTTTGTACTTAAAACTTCACTTGTAATGACATGACATAAGTATAACAACACAATTATCATTCACAATGAACCCTAAACAAGTATTATAGTAAGCACATAAAACTTGAAGAAAACTAATCCTTTGCCCATGTTTAATTTTTGTGGACTTAAATATTTTTTTTCCATTAAGCAACATATAACTTGTAATAATGCGAGTGGAAATATTTTAGATTAATCTAGTTCCCTGTTTGGTTATTTTTTTATTTATTTTTAAGATACATGGAATAAGAGAAATAGCTGAGTTGAATCCTCCAATAATATCTTTCCCACTCCATCTCGTAGAATCCGAACTTGTTTTTTTTCATAATATTTAGACAAGTTTTGAGAAGAGCTATTCCTTGTTTTAGGGTCAAGTATTCATCGTGGTTATTTTTCAAATACTTAGACAACTTTTCATGATGAGACCCATTAAAACCATATCCCGGAAGGTACGTATGATGGTCTATAGGAATAGAACCCTTCATAGTAAGTTTCCTTCACATGAAGTTTCCTTTCCATCTATCTTAAGATAACCAATTTATTCTGTTAAATGCAAGTAAGTTTCCTTCACATGGAATTCCCGTTAACATGTACAAATCTAACGATGTAACTCCTATTTAACAACGTATTCATAATTAGAGTTTATTGAATTTTATAAAACAAAAAACATAGTCTAAAAATTTAATTACAAGAAAAAACTTACTTACCGCATTCAAATCCTTTGAAAAAGAACGTATTTGTAGTCTTCCATCTTCTTTCGAGTATAACTTGAATTATTTGATTCATGTGGTTTCTAGGTCGTATATGATTTAAATTCCACCAAGGATATCTTCGGACTCTCTCTTGAACAATATGGGGAAGTAACATGAACACCGTATGGAACTCAGATCACTTACCTCTTAGATTGACTGAATTAACTCACTCCGGATAGCCAGATATGTGCACAAAGAGTGCACCATCACCGGCTAGTTGTCTAACATTTTGAAACTTTATCCACAACATAACTTAATCCACTGCCTGGGGTGCTAGTAGATGCTTTTGAGTTTTCTTTTTCCTTTCTCACTCATATTTGTTTCGGAAGTAACTAAAGAGAATTTTTTTTTAAGAAAAGGAAAGGGAAGGTGTGAAGGGGAATGAGAGGGTGGTGCGGTATTTATAGGCGCTACGAAGTCGCCCGTCGGCAATATAATTAATTTCGAGCGATATAGTGAATATAGCCAGCGATAGAATCTTTATCGCTGGTGTTATTATTAATATCTCTGGCTAGGGATTCTATCGCTCAGTTGATTTCCCATAGTAGCGTAACTCATTTTCCATGCCACCTGGTATGTCAAACAAGGTTTTTTTAACCTTGCGCATAGGAATAGGCCTTATGGGCTTGTATATTTTGATTGCGCAATTGTTTTTAGTCATTCTAAATTTTGTGCAAACATGGAAACTACACATAGTTCCTTTTTTTTTTTTTTTTTTTTTTTTTTTGGGATAAACCGAAACATAGTTCCTTGATTGTTGCAACTTCTCCAAGATAAAAATAAGATACATCTATTTATCATCTAATGATTCCAACCTAAAATTAAAATGGACTCAGGCGAGAGCGAGAGAGAAAAAATCATAGCATTTGTTTCATACAGTTATTTTAGCCATTTGAATTTGATTTCCCCATTAGCTTTTTGGTTAACTATTATTGAACCAACAAGGTGTACACGTTTAGGTACAGTTACCCAAACCTAAATGAAGGTACATTTCATTTGTGTGTAACAAGCCAAGTTGATCTAACGGCCCTTGAATATTGGCTTGAATCTAATCAGGATTTAATCTAACAGTGAAGATTGAATGCTTAGTTACCAAGGTAACATAGATTGCAAACCTTGATTTGAAAAATATATAAGAAAGAACTCTAGCAACTGGGAAACCTAATCCCCACACCTCCTGTGTGCTACTAGTTGCCACTAGAGTCGATTCTCCTTTAACCTTAGGT
Organism: Papaver atlanticum; assembly: GCA_023531105.1. NCBI lineage: Eukaryota > Viridiplantae > Streptophyta > Magnoliopsida > Ranunculales > Papaveraceae > Papaver > Papaver atlanticum. The sequence goes on from JAJJMB010010620.1 coordinate 1,794,939, forward strand.
TTTTCACGAAACCCTATAGGTTAACGACTGAAAGACTTCATTGGGATTGTGAAGCCAGACCCAACTATTTTCTCTGTATTTGCGTGTTCTGATCTTGCTTTATCTATCGTGTTGAGTACTATCTTCTCTAAGATTTGCTCGAGGTTTTGATATCCGATAGGCAAGATAAAAAGAAGTCACAAACAACTTCGTCTCATCGTTTGTGATTCCGCGATATCTTGTTTTTTTTTCCATACGATTAAGATTATCGTGAGGTGATTGATATTACTAGGATGTTCTTCAGGAATATAAGTCCGGTGTATCAATTGGTTCCTGTTCACCTTGATTTATCAAAAGACGGAACAAAAACTTGTAGGTATATCTGTGGAAGACAGATTTATCTATTTCATAGACTTTTATGTGTGATACAGTTTGTTTATAAAGTCTTCGGCTTTGGGTTGAAGCAACTTTTGGTTGTGGGTGAGATCATCTAAGGGAATCAAGTGCGCAGAATCCGGCATGGTTCAAGAGGCGTAAGTGAATGCAACTGTACCTTGATCAGTGTGAGATTGGTTAGGGCTCAACTACGTTCCGGTCTGAAGTTATCCTGTAGTAGGCTAGTGTATGTAGCGGCTTAATACAGTGTGGTGTTCAATCTGGACTAGGTCCCGGGTTTTTTTTGCATTTGCGGTTTCCTCGTTAACAAAATTTCTGGTGTCTGTGTTATTTCTTTTTCCGCATTATATTTTTATATAATTGAAATATCACAGGTTGTGCGTAAGTTTAATCAATTGGAGAATCCAACCTTTGGTTGTTGATTAAATTGATTAACACTTGAACATTGGTCTTTGGTACCGTTCAAGTCGTTTTACTTAATAATCAGGCTCACGGACTTTGTCTGTTTGATTCGCTGATTAATTTGTAAAACAAAGATACAAACTCTTGGATACACTTTTATTAAAGTTTGAGTCTTACTGTCTAGTCGTTTCACTTGAAAGTGTATTTGAGTTTGTCCATATAGATTGCTAAGCGAAAGAATTGGGTTGGTTGTTAGACCCCCGCTTTTTCAGATATCTTCGGACTCTCTCTTGAACAACATGGGGAAGTAACATGAACACCGTACGGAACTCAGACCACTCACCTCTTAGATTGATTGAATTAATTCGCTCCGGATGGCCAGATATGTGCAGAGAACGTGCACCATCACCGGCTAGTTGTCTAACATTTTGAAACTTTATCCATTGCCTGGAGTGCTAGTAGATGCTTTTGAGTTTTCTTTTTCCTTTCTCCCCCGTATTTGTTTCAGAAGTATCTAAAGAGAATTTTTTTAAGAGAAAGAAGAGAAGGAAAGGGAAGGTGTGAAGGGGAATGAGAGGGTGGTGCGGTATTTATAGGCGCTACAAAGTCACCCGTCGACAATATATTTAATTTCGAGCGATATAGTGAATATAGCCAGCGATAGAACCTTTATCGCTGGTGTTATTATTAATATCTCTCGCTAGGGATTCTATCTCTCAGTTGTTTTCTCATAATAGCGTAACTCATTTGCCATGCCACCTGGTATGTCAAACAATGTTTTTTAACCTTGCGCATATGAATAGGCCTTATGGGCTTGTATATTTTGATGGCCCAATTGTTTTTAGTCATGGAAACTACACATAGTTCCTTTTTTTTTTTTTGGATAAACCGAAACATAGTTCCTTGATTGTTGCAACTTCTCCTAGATAAAAACAAGATACATCTATTTATCATCTAATGATTCCAACCTCAAATTAAAATGGACGCAGACGAGAGCGAGAGAGAGAAAATCACATCATTTGTTTCATACAGTTATTTTAGCCATTTGAATTTGATTTCCCCATTAGCTTGTACGACCTTCTCTAAGTTTAAAGAACCGAACTGAGTCTCAATTCTTGCTTGCACAATTGTATTCTTGTTCAACATAATTGTATTTTTGATACTCCAAGGGACCGATGCTAACAGCGATAGTTGATCACTTTACGAGTTTCCTATTGGAAATTTTGATACTCGACTCAGCTGTAAAAGAAGTTTGCTAATGCCATTGTGACTCTAGGAAACACAAATGAAAAATCCAAACATATTGCTAATGCCATTGATACTCTACTCAGCTGTAAAACAAAACTTCATTTTGATACTTTCTGGCAAGAACTTCGCATTGTTTGAACCTTTTAGGAATCTGTATGTTAAGTAACAGCAAAACTGGTTTCAGTGACTTTTATTGCTGAAGAAACAAATGTTTCTGCATTCAGTTCAGACATTATGAAGTGCATGTGCTTTCGGATCGTTCTAATAGTACCTCGTGTACACCTCTTGGCACGTTAAGAAGAGCTTCTTTAGGATCCGCATGCAGCATCAACATGTTAAGCCGTCCCCATCAGCAATCTAGTAGTAATTTCGATCTGATGCTCATACAGAACCAGAAGACCATAGGGGTTATCAAACTGCACCACCATACACCGTACGTATCATGCTTTCCTGCTTCCACCAGAGTTTTACTTTCCAGTGCCGTTGTAGGTAACCGATTCTTTAGGTGATGCATAAGTTGCAAGCAAAACCTGCTTGTGATCGTACCTTCTCCGGCAGCTTACGATTCCTACGATTTGCCAACCTATCTTGGTATGGAATTTCCCTTGCGGCAGAATAACACTCAGTATCCCCGTCTTTTAATAGATTTGTAGGGATGGAGCGAGTACTTATACTCAGCCCAATAGCCCGCAAGGGATGAACACTCGATACCCCCATTTAAGGCTTTCAACTTTTGTGTTGGTCTCCGTCTCGATGTTTTTCCATTTCAAAAATATTGCCAAAATTTTATGCTTTATTCATGGCGGACACATTGTTCTGGTGAAGTCATTTATAAAGGTCCTGGCATAGATATGTGCACATAGTCTAAAATTTCCTTGTGGGATCATAGGCTTTGTTTCGGTTTTCTTCCCATTTCGATGCCACCTTGTTGCATGATCTTGTGCCTTTCAAACATGCGAGGAGTAGTCGCCTTTGCAACAAATATGTCTTCAAGGCATATGCCAGTGTGGTAGTAATGTCTTGGGTCAAGACTATCAAAGATCAAATAGATAATGATAACTAGTATCTACAATATTGTATGTTGAATGTGGACTAGAAAATAAGCCCAACCTTTTTGTATACTCGTAGGAAGGCGACTTTTGAACAAATACATCCGAACAAGGTCACGAACATCATAGTTAAGATATGATGACGGAGATCAACATCTAGCTTGTACATGAAGAGACTTAATGTGTCATCATATGCAACATTGGAATTAGGGACAAATATTAAAAAAAAAAAATCATTTGTGTGCTTAGGTACTTAGATTAAGTTAAGTTCTGCTAAATTGATATTTGTTATGGATACGAGCCCAAAGTGTTCTTCAAACCAATCTAAGAACTTGGTGTCTCTAATGTAAACAAATAATCTCTTGGAGGAGGAGATTTGTTGAAGTCACCGCATTCATAATTTTCGCGCAAGGAATAAAGTGAGGCACTTTTGAAAATCGATTAATAACCACAAAAACAATATCATGAGCTCGTCTTAAGGGCATCTGGAATTGGAAGCGTAATGTACTCCCTCGAGGCCAAATCGAAAAAGCTATAGTAACTCTTTTTTTAAGAACGAAGCGTAGCCAAAACCTTCATTGATATTTTTTTTCCTAGAGAATATAAGAAATAATGAGCTTCCACAAGAGAACTAGTCTTATATCGCCCTAAGTGGCCAGAAACCGTTGCCGTATAGCTTCTGTAGATAGAAAAACATCATTCAAAGCGAAGCTAGTATCCTGTTTTTGGGAGGAGCATTTATGCCTTGATCCGAAAAGTTGGGATCGGTGGAATACAAGTCTTTAAGGGAGTCAGATGCAATTTCGCGAGTACTATGACTAATAGAATGGCAAACGCATCAGCTATCTTATTGTTTGAACCGAACTTTTGCTGGATGGAGAATGTATAATCTTGCAAGGTACAAATACGATTAGATGGTGTTTGATTTTGAAAGCACTTCGGGACTTGAATATAGGGCTTGGGTATACAAGATTCCTTATGGATTATGTGATGCCTCCATTCTGTAGGGCACAAATCGCCACATAGAATTCCAATTCTTATTGGTGGACCACTTAGACGAGCTTCTGTTAGTTTTCCGCTAAGAAATTCAATGGGCTCTCTCTCTTAGACAAATGTGCACCAGCACCTGAAATCTTGATTCAGCTTCATCAGACCGTATGGAGTGTTTATCTTTTCAATTGTCGGTGAATAGGCAAACAATTGGTACATATCGACATCACTATCAAAAACTGAAATATGTTCAGCCAAGCTCCGATTGTTGCTGCATTACAGGGAACAAGCCTTTTTAACATTTCAAGCAGCTTCAATGCATCAGTTCTGATATCTGTGATATTATTCAAGGCACGCGCGCAGCAAGAGAAAACGCGCAAGCAAACATCATGATCATTCCAAACTGGAGTGCCAATCCAAGAAAGTCATCAAATAAAACATCTTCAAGTTCTTCACCAATGCTTGCATAAGGAATAGAGTTTTCCAACAAATTCTCAAAAGCCCGAGACACAATTAAACATTGAATCAAGACCTGAATAGAGAACCATCGAAAACGCTCACACCACCTGAATAGAGAACAATCAACGGAGTCAGTGTTGTTGACGATTCCGTAAATCAAGTGATTGAAACAACGCTCACACCAACTGTATAGAGAACCATCATTTAGTGTTGTCCCTGATTATCATTTTTACTACCCATATAACTACAGAATATGAAAGCCAGCATATCGAAAAACGATTATCTATTCACCTATAGAAGTTAGCTGAGCTGTATTAAGAATATGAAGGTGACGGATACAAAAAAACAATAACATTCTTAAAGTTGAGCAAAACTAAAATCGAAGGAATTTTATCAATTTTTGGCTTTCTAAGTGTCTTACTTTTCATTTTTCACCGAAAAATCACAGACCTACATCAATACTAAATGTACAACGAGAAAAGTGATTAGACCTTTTATCAACAAATGTTAGCAGCGCAGAGTATAATTTGGATTGGATCAAGAAGCAAATTACGAAACACATGACGAATTAGGGAACTATAATTAAAGTTGCAAATTTCAGATCAAGAGGGCCTGTTTGTTTCATGGAACAATTTTTGAAACACAATGGGAGCTTCCATGTCACAATGTTAATCTTATTCATAACTTTCCCATTATTTATCTCGACACTTTTTAAATCAGTACCTGAGATGGGTCCAGAGTCACAATGTTGTCCAGTAACTCCACGTCATGACGACCATACCTATATAAGGGCATAAAGAACGATTAGTTATAATTTTTTATTTCGAATGAGCACAAATCAGTTATTCAATAAAAGCATCAAATACTTACTACTCATTGAAATAAATCTAGGTGAGTTGGTAACATACTGCCTGAAAGCTTCCCTAAGACATCTCTTTACTGGCTTCTTTGGCTTGAAACTGTTATACTCAGGGAACTTGGAGAAACCAGGCCAGTTGACCTCATTGGGAGATCCACAAAGCTTAAAAATCATGTCCAATTGCTCTGCCTGCAGTAAATATATCTAGCTCAGATTCTACGAAATCCATTTTGAAAAGCTTGGATACGACACCCAACCAAATATCATGTTTTATCTTACGTTCTACCATCTACCAAATTCAAAAAGTTTCATCCGACTCTTAGATAGTCACCATTAGTAAAGAAATTTGATTCTTAAGAGTATTTTTGTTTTCGCGGCGAAATCTCAACCACTTCTTGTTATTGGCATTGATTCAAGGTGCCTGCATTTGACAAATTTGAATCAGAACAAGTCCTTTATATCCATAACGATTTTCTATTCTGCTCTAAGCCTCTAACTCTAGCTCATGAAAGCTTTCTCCTATACTCGAGGAAGGTGTTACTAAGATTCAAAAAGTCTCCAGATATATCAAATGGAATCCTCCATCTACAAATTACTGAAAGTTAAAACACAGTCAATGCATCTAATGGTTTGTCAAATGTTAAGCCCTGACTACAACTAGGGGAACAAAAGATTAGTGAGGGATCGATTACCACCTAATTCTATAGCAGCAGTAATGGTGGTGGAGTAATCCCATGAGATGGAGAGAGACTGATATGTGTGTGTTTGTGAGCGAGAAAAAGAGAGAGAGAGGAACCTTGATATATATCAGTGAGATGGAGTGAGTTTCAAGGGTACCCATTGAACTCCACTACGAATACATTTTCGTGTCCTCGTTAACTCTGCACAATTTACACTGTATCTTGCATATAGATTAATCTTCAACATGGGACAAATATATATTAATCCCATATTTTCCACCTAGGCATTGAAAGACAGTTCAGAATAGTTTCACGCAAGTTTGTCTAGGCAAGACAAAATACGATTCAGCTCAGTTCAATTCAAACATACAAACCCAAATGACAATTCACTGGGAATAAGATATGCAGCCTGCTAAGACCCACAAATCCAAAACCCAAAAATGAGATTTAAGAGATTGACCAAAGAATGTATAAAGTTGGGACAGCAGTAGCAGGAGTACATTTGCGGACAACACAGTAATGCGATGAACAAAAATTTGAAACAGAATCAAGGAGTGTAAAGACTCGTTTTCTTCCTCCTAAGTGCTCTATCTTCCTCCAGAAAACAATAAGATGTTCACGTGGTATGGGGGATTAATAAAAGTTTAAAGCACTAAAACTAAGAGGTAAAATGCCCCTAGTGAAGATATGATTAACCTGAATGGCACCAACTATAACAGATCAAATGGATAAGCTAAACTCTATGATTTAAACCTAAAGAATAATGACGTTTTACTAGTTCCTTATAATTGATCAGCCACATTCCAATATACAATTATATTCCAGAAGTTACATGCTCAGCTTGTACGCTGTCTCCACTCTTTCTCATACGTATATACTGTAAAGATTAATAATCTTCTACACTTTGTTTCCCCGAGTGAAGGACAAACCATTAGGTGCATTGACCGTGTTTAACTTTCAATAATTTGTAGATGGAGGATTCCATTTGATATATCTGGCGACTTTTTTTGAATCTTAGTAACACCTTCCTCGAGTATAGGGGAAAGCTTTCATGAGTGGTGAGTTTGTATGAATCAGATGAAATTTAGATAAACCTAATGATCGATTACCACCTAATTCTCTAGCAGCAGTAATGGTGGTGGAGTAATTACATGAGATGGAGAGAGGTTGATATATGAGAGGGAGAGATAGAGAGAGGAAGCTAGATATATATCTTGATGAATGCATACAAATTAAGGTTCAATAGGGGACACATATGTATTTATCCCATGTTTTCCATGAACCTAGGCATTGAAAGACAGTTTAGAATAGTTTCACACAAGTTTGTCTAGGCAAAACAGATCAATAAGATACGCAGCCTGCTAACCCACAAATCCAAAACCCAAAATAAGATTTAAATGATTTACAGGTTAAGAGCAAGTACCATGTGGAGATGTGGCGATGCGACGTTCGACTCCTTCAAGCAAGCATTTCCTTACAATTATGATCAGAGATTCAGATTTCGAACTGGCAGAGAGATGAAAGATCTCTCGGAATTCCAGACGTTCGACGTTCAGCTTCACTTCACACCTATCAAGCTTAACACATTCAACTTCAGACTAAGACAACTTCTACATATTACTTAGATTACATTTGCATCAAGAAAGAAAACACTGAATTGCATTCATTTCATGGTGTGAGTGAATTTTTTTAAACCAATCATAAGTTACTAAGTGTCCTCACCTAAATATTGAATTTGGTTTCTTTTTTTAATCTTTTTTCTATTCTTTTAAACCAATTATATGTTGTCAAGTGTCTTCACCAAAATGCTCGTTTCACAAAACTCAAAAAAGACATATTTTGGCCAATAGAAAGTGAGGGTTTCCTCACCATTTAATGTGGGAACTTTAATTGTCTAGGCCTTTAAGTCTTGAGATTACATTTGTTCTTGTAATGGGCTTTGGTGGATCACAAGTGTTATAAATTAAGAACGATTTTTTGGGCACTACTCAAAAATGAAGGGGGACTACTCTTCAATTTTTTGGGTGGATATTAGAAGTAATAATGAGTCACCCCTTATCTAAGTTTTTTTTTAATACCAAACTTGCCCTTGGTAATTAAATTAGTTAATGTAATGATTAATTAGTGTTAGTGTAATGATTAATAAGTGAGGTTAGATTAATTAGTTGGGTGTTTTTAAATAATTTTTGAGAAGAAGGGGGTTTTGGTTTTGGTTTTATTAAGATGGTTGATTTCGAAATGAGGGTTTTGGGTACTTAGGTATACTTCAAATTTAGTTAATGTTGTTTGAATTGGCAAAAACTTTCGAAAAAATGAAAAATTTATAAACTGATTTCGACCATGGAAATAAAGTTCGGCTACGACATCTGAAGAACAGGTAGCCGAACTCAGCTTTAATGGAGTTTTTGTTTTCAGAGAAAAGTTCGGCTAGGAAAAAAAAGTTGCGACGTAACCGAACTAAAAGTTCGGCTGGGAAAAAAAAATCCGACGTAACCGAACTCAATATATAGGTTTTCAGAGAAAAGTTCGGTTAGGAGAAAAAAAATGCGACGTAACCGAACTAAAAGTTCGGCTAGGAAAAAAAGGAAAAAAAGTTGCGACGTAACCGAACTAAAAGTTCGGCTGGTATTTTTTTTTTGCGAGGTAACCGAACTTTTCTCTGAAAGAAAAAACTCCATTAAAGCTGAGTTCGGCTAGTTCGACGAACTGTTCCACATAATTCCTAGCCGAACTTCTCTCTGCAACTTCCATTTTCAACTCATTTTGATGATTAATACTCATTTTTTCAACCAAGTAATGGGTTTGTGGAATTTTTTATAATCGAGACGATGAAGCGGAAAGAAGAAAAGAAAATGAAACCTCTAATAGTAGCGGATTTGTGAAAAATTAAAAGTAATGGATTTGTTATAATTTAGATTTAGATTTAGATTTTGTTTTGTTAATGATTTAGATTAGGTTACACACACACATATATATATGTATATTTATTAGATTAGTTTTAATTTTAATAAGGTTAAGGGTAGGTTAGTCATTTCCACACTTTAGGACACCCCTTATAAGTATAGGGTAGACATTCCTATCACAAAGTAGTCCCCCTCAAATTTTGAGTAGTCCACAAAAAATGGTTCTTGAATTGCACCCAGAAACCAGAAACCAAAGCCCTTTTCCAGCAGCAAGTTCCGGGTCGGGGGAGATAATCTCGAAACAATCCCTTATCATATAAAGGATTTGCAGCAATCTGAAGTCAAGGTCTTCACAGTGAGCACTGGGTTATTGAGAGAACTCGCAACAATCCCTTATCATATAAAGGATTTGCAAAAAATATTCCATACGCCCCAAGCTTTGGTTAATGGGATCCTTCACTGGAATATTAGAATAAATAGGGTACCTGTTATCCTGTCTTTCAACATCGATGATGAAAAATTCATGGAGATACCACAACCTGTTTTCAAACAAGGCTCGCCAAGAAGAATAACTCATTTGGGTGTTCTTGAAGGGTGTCTCTGCATGCTGATTGATTTTGTCAGTATTTATGAGATATGGGTGATGAAGGATTATAATGTGAAGGAGTCCTGGACGAAATAATTCACTATTGAACTGGGAGAAGATAATACTGAGGATTTTGAGCCACTGAGGTTGTTAGACAATGGTGTAATCCTGTTCAGAGCAGGTCAGAAAAAGCCTTATCTGTATTCAGTAAAGCTTAACACAGAAATCGATTTATTGGGGCGTGATATCCATAGCAACGAGCTGCATCTGGTAAGAATCAAAAATTATGTTGAAAGCCTTGTTTCACCAAAGAAGATTGTAGGAACAGCTAACATAGAGAAAGCAACAGATGCATCCTGTAATCGAAAGGATAAGAAAAGAAAGAGAAGATGAACAAGTAACAGATGCTGCTGAACTTGAGTGGATGTGGATGTAGCTGCGAATATCAAATTTCTTCAGCTGAGGAACAATCTTTGAGAAATAAATTTCGATGATTTTATTCATGTGGTGTACTAGTTAAGATTACCTTAACAGTTGTGACTAGGATTAAAAAAAAATTATTTACTAAAATTCTTATTGCTTCAATCCTAATATCAAAATATAGGGCATTTCACAAAAAATTCTTTTACATTTATTAACCCACTTACCAGAAAAGAGCTTTATATGATGAGAAGACAAATCAAACAAGTGCTTACATGTACATGACTTTCCTTGTGATATCGTCCTTAACATCTTCTCAGGATTGCCCTTGTAGTCCTTCCCACAATTCAGGTGCACAGTTGAATTCTGGTTCTTTATGATCAATGATAACACTCTCCAATATACTGCTATAGTGTTTTCTTGTGTAGCCAAAGAAGAATTAGCAGTCGTACCTCCTGGATTTCAAGCTGTAAATAAGACGCCGTGAGTAACTCATGCTATGATAAAGGTGAAGTGATAGATTCAGAACTAGTGTGGACTTGAAGTACTGGAACAAAAGGTTTAAGAATCGAAGGCATTGTAATTATTTGACAAATGTTACATTATAAATTTAGAAGGTGGTGCATTTTAAAATCTGAGAGAAAATGGAAGGAAATAACAATATGAGTTTCACAAATACATGTTACATTTATGAGCCAACTCGATGGGTTCTTTTTTTTGTCAAAAATTGCACATCGAGATAATAAGAGGGGCGGATTTCCATAAATAAACCACTATGCCAAGAAGCTGCAACCATATTATGCATTAATACGAACGATGATAAACATGACGCCTAGAAATGAAGTCCATGTCTTTGGTTTTAGTCCAAAAAATTATGTACTTGCTAGTGGGTCTTCAACACAAGAGTATCAGACTGTTCAAGTTTATACAAGTCCCGTTTTCCATGGAAAAATATGCATTTAGGGTACTAGATTATTACGTATTATATGAACCGGTAAGACAATGGAATATTATACCATTTGGTCCAGAAAAGGGAAACCAGTATTTTTGCAACTGCTCATCTCAAATGCTAGTGCAGAAAGGGAAACCAGAATATTTGCCACTACTCATCTCAAATACTAGTGCAGAAAGCAAAAACTTGATAGACGTAATTGAAGGAAAGTGTCTCCAGCTATAATTGATTTGCCTTACCCCAAAATATAATCAAATAATCCAGTGTCTGACATTAAACCAACAAGCAAAGACTACAACCTCAAAATACAAGCACTGAATGGTGATGGTGAACTTAATACCGATTTTTAAATTTCGCTGTGTTTGAAGAAGAAAACTTCAAGTTAGCTTCAAATTATTGTGCCCCCCCAGATAGATTATATCAGCATCCTACATAATCAGGCATAATGCAGGCAAATTTTGAACAATATGACGAGTCTGGACCTTATGTCATTACGAACCATAGAAATTTAGGGATAAATTTTTGATGGGGCGTTTTTTAAAGGGGGCATGGGGGACAAATGATATGTTGACACATGTCTTTGATATCAATTGATTCCGATGAATTTTGTTTCCAAAAATACAAAAGAAGTGTATTTTTGGAGAGGAAATTGATTATCTTAATTGGTGTTTGTATTTTTGGAATCAGAATTCATGTGAATCAATTAATATCAAAGACATGTGTCAACATATCATTTGTCCCCCATGCCCTCTTCAAAAATTTACTCAAAATTTAGCACCTACATGGCAACTCCAGAAAATTGTTTGATTGGGTTTGTTGAGTTGCTTCATTAAGATAGCATCCTAATAGGTTAGAATCATTCATCTCTATATAGTCTGTCTTTTGTTTATCATGGAAGTCTTGATTTTAGATATTTTACTCATTCCTAATAAGATGATAAAAATACCATTGTTCTAGCACAATATAATGTGAATAACTGAATAGTTGATAAGTGGAGTAAGCTGTACACATGAACTTACCGACATGACATCCTCCCCAAGCCGGTTACAGTTCTTGGAAGGCATCCAAGGATCTCCTCAAACGCTCCAAAACTTGCTTCTCACCAATGAGGCACTCGACCAACTCTAAAAGTCAAGTTTAAAGACTATAAGACTAGAAACTAAAGTAGAAAAATGGTTAAAACACTTCTATATGTTTAACACCACAAAAAGATACCAGAAGTGATGTTGTTACCGTTAGTGTAATCACGGCAGTCGTGCAGGCCAATCCTCAAATCAGTCTCCCAAACCTCATTGAATTTATTTGCTCTACATACGCTATCCACACTTGAATATCCCACAAACCAGCATTTTCTATTAGGCAGTTTAACAAGCTTTCTCACTAGTAAAGCTCCTGAAAACATAGCAAGGAGTAGCCACTATTAAAAAACTGATAAGAAGTAGCCTATCAAACATGGGAAGTTTTGCCATTCTCTACAAAGGTTATATTTGTATTACAAAGTGGCAATTAGCATTGGTCTTTTGTTATCTGTACGCATTGTACGTTGGTGAGACAGGATTACCATAAATTATTGGTTGCATAACAATGGGTTTGCTCACCTGGTACTCGTCGTCCTGATAATGCCAGAAATTGCTACATTTATGTTCTCAGGATCTTGAGGTTGAAAATCAAAAACAAAAGCCTACAAAAGTTAAATTCCAAAAAAGCAAAAAATTAAAATAAAATAAAATAAATCATTCTTGCTAATGAAAAAAATAAATAGCATCGCCTCTGGAACTCTTCATCATAGCCTCATCAAAGGTTCTTGACTTGAGACGCCTAGGTACATGAGTAGATTACTCCGAGATCCTACACCCTCGATAACAATATGTAGGTCAAGATGGAGGAGGAAGCCAACTTATAATTTCCCGGTGGCTTGTGCTTTGCCTTGCCCCAACATCTAATCAAGGATGGGAGACTATGGGAGAAAAGCACAGCCTTCTTTCCGAAGTAATCAAATAATCCAGTTTTGATGTGATAATACAGTACAACTAAACTCAAACGAATTCATTGATTAAGAAACTAAAAAGAAATCTAAAATCAATTGAAACTAAAGAATTCTAGGCAAAAAGAAAACCCACTTAAGGAAATGGGAAAATAACTGTAGATAACATGTAAACAATAGAAAAAAATTAAGAAGAACCTGAGATTGAGGTTGAGGTGAATCGGGTTTGATGATAACCATGTAATGTTGTAAATCCCAAAGATTAAGAGAGTAAGTTAATGACATTATAATCCGAGCAGGTCCTTTTGAAGCTCTCAAAGGCATTGCTGCTACATATATTCCATCTCTTTTTGTAGGAGTAGTAGTAGCAGCATTACTCATGAGGGGAAATGGAATTGCCATTTCTTACCCTGAAATGAAAGTTTTTCCTGGTTTAGATTGTGGATAAGTCTGTAATAGGTTTTTCTGTTTTGTCCTATTTATTTCTAAAATCTGCGCTATATCTTAGATATCTTAATGGAAATTTCTAAAATCTACTGGATAATAAAATCTTTGGCTGGTCTCTCTCTCTGAAACAGATGTCCTTTCTATTTCCTTTGAATCGGTAGGAAACGGTCAAAAACTAACTCGGTGAAGTTCAGACAAGATCTGAGTCACCTGACTAGGGTGATACTTTTTGGCCATTTTGATATGCTTCCAAGTTGCAACACTTCTTCGTAGAGAGATGTATTGATCGAATGAGTCGAGCATTATTATAGAAAGCGTTTTTTGAACACCTGAATCAGAGGGAAGATGGGAAAGTGACCGAAGAAACTAATAGTTGTCCTATACTAGTGGAAAAAAGTCGTTTTAAGATAGTTCGAAAGTGTCTTATTAGCGACTTATACGACACTTTCGATCTGCTGAGGAAAGTGCCGTAGATTCAGTGTCTTTTTCTTGAACGACACTTTCAAGTTAACGCTGAAAACATGATTTACGATACTTTAGAGTTGTCGCTATATACTATACTTAGAGGCTGTTGTAGAGTTGTGTTATAATATTTTTTTATAGAAATTCAACTGAATTCCAAAACTGATTCAGCTGACTATAATGTTTCTGACTGGGCTGAAGGGGCTAAAATAAATCTGACTGAAACTCAAATTACCCGACATGAAACTTGGTTTTATAAATTCAAATAAAAAATCTTTATATTAGTTGCAATTCATAATTGAATTCAGTTGACACTTAAAATCAAAATCACAAAAGATAAAGTAATCAAATCTTGAATTCATGCACACTAATACAAGTCATTTCTAAGTTTTAAGGTTCATAAGGACAACTGGAAAATATTAACTCCTTGAACCTGGACTAGCAGAAGTGTGTAGACTTGCAGAAGGACTTATAGAAGTATTGAGCTAGAGAGCCGGTCAGCTACTTGTCGACAGAGATCGTCCAACATGGAGTCTCGGCTTAGTTATCTACAATAAAAACACTTAACTAGTAAGATTCACAGTACAAACACTAGCGCATGCTGGTACGATAAATAAACAGTACAATAAACTGATGCAACAAAACTAGGATACAAATGGCAGAAACGTTAAGTGAATGCTGGCGACAGTGTAGGAAAAGATTCAAGAGATACTAAGGCCAAGTCATATGGTCTTCTAATCTAACAGTTTATCTAGCAGTCCACGTCAGCTAGGGCAACCTCCTAAGTCCTATGGGAGTGCTAATCTAGCAGCTAGATTAGCAGTCCACGTCAGCTTGGACCACTGCCCAGCGCTGTTTGGTTCAGCACTTTAAATTTCAGCAGTCAGATCAAATTTTGTGATTTTTGTGAGCGCTGAACGGTTCAGCGCTAAGGTCACTTTTTCAGCGTTGAATGATTCAGCATTTCAATCTTGCTGCTAGTTGAACTGCGAGCACTTGCTAGGAGAGAGAAGTAGTGTTAACTTTTAGACCACTTTTTTTTTTTGATTTGCAACACTTTTTGGCCAATCTAGCAGCTCAATCTAGCCCATAGGGGTTAGCCTAATGACTGAAACGTTAAGTGAATGCTGGCAACAGTGTAGGAAAAGATTCAAGAGATAAAACAGGTAAACATGAGGGTTTAAAGGATGCAACTTTGAGGTTCAAGAGCTGGAACTCAAGTAAAAAGAGCAATCCACAGTAGCTCATCTCAAATGATACTTTGACAAACCAATCTTATGGTGCAGTATCCCAATAGGTTTCTAAATGTAGGACCTGTCAGATTATCCATTCAAGAATATATTTTTTTCCTGTAAGATTATCAACATGACTCAAACGAAAATGCAGATGAGAGTTATTGCAAAGTGGACTTGCCTTCATTGCCACTAGCAGCAACAAGAAATCATTGAGCAACCAAGTCCATAGCATGTCCGTAGAGAGGACTAGGACCTTGAACGACAACTCTACAGTCACACCAACAAGAGAATCAATCAACAATTTACACCAAAAAATTTAAAGTAGAGAAATAAAAAAATTGTAACATAAAGAAACAAAGATTATGAGATGTTATACAAGTTTTTATGAACCAAAAATAAGCTGCTTAGATCCAGATTGAACTGTAGACCGACTCCTTCAATGAGAAAGACAAGCATCTCGACTAACTTCAGCTCTAACTTTATAACCCAAGGATTTGCATCCATCCCGACAAGAAATGAACCAACATAAATCTGATCATAAAAACAAATATCAGTCAATAATTATTAAGTAAAAAGGCTGACAAACTTTATGCACACAATGCCTTCGATTAATTTCTTGCTTACCAGTATGCCGGTAAAAGTGAGTGCAGGAACCCCCTCAAGGGACAATTCATGAGCCTGTAAAAAACATGATGTTAATACAGGTATAGAGAATTAGATAATTAACAACCGAGGGAAATGGAAGACTTGTCTAATGCAGACATGCAAAACAAGACAAGTTCAAAGTATATGTACAACAGGAAAGCTACTTTAAGTTGAAATGCATAGTTAGTCATTGGGAGTGTACTCATACCTCAGAAGATACATGTATATGTACTCTATCAATATGGCTCATACCGAGATCATAATTACAGGGCATATAGATGTTGTAATTCAAATAATTGATACCTAGGCTTACCTTGATAGGATGTTCAAGAGTTGTTGGATAAGTATTGTCTTCCCCTTGAGCTAAAAGTTCTTCAAATCTGAATCATTGAGGATACTTGAAACAACAAGAGAACCATGAACAGCTGGGTGGTTGTACATGGGTCCGGCAATCTGCTGCAACTGAATCTTCGTGACAATTGCTTGTTTATTACTGTCACAAGCCAAACTGCAATAAACAAGTAATTATATTAATGCAAGAATGCATTTTCCAAGTACTAATGTAAAGCTGTAATGGAAACATAGGATCATTGCGACCCCATCACACAAAAGATGGAACTACTAATGATTAGGAGATAAACCTTAGTAATGAAAGGAAGCTGGGTAGTCGAACTCGAAAGAAATAATTATAACAACAAGCCATACTGCTCCTTGGTTCTCTGTAGTTTCCAATTGCCAAGATACGGAATGCTTTAAATAAATAATACTGATATTTTACCGTAATTAGACTGTCTTATAGAGACTACAAACTTATTATCATTTGATAAAATAAAAAAGGATCACTTAGGCTACATAATCCCCCAGTTGCAGCAACTAAGCCAACAGTAAGATTTAGCAAATTAAAATAATGTTAAATCTAACAAAGCGAGACTTTCAGGTAGCCTCTACCTAAATCGCTTTCAAGACTTTAAAATAATTAAGAATTCAAGTATGCAGATTACACCATAACCATGTAGTCTACATATACACATCAAACCAATTAAGATATGCCTGACATTTAATCACAAATTGGAAGTGGAACTAATCAAAACACAAAGATGGTTATTTACATAAATTAAGGCACAAATTCCTCCAACAATACTGAGCCAACGTAACTGTTCTATAATAATATGAAGTTAAATGCCATAGATTTCTTGACCGACAGCATACAAACAGGGTAAAAATGAGTGGGTGTTTTACACAAACACAGTATTAGATACCTTAGGTGATGGGAAAAACATAGAGTAAGCATCAGTACCATGTCAGGGTATTCTTTTCTGATCTTTGAGATCAATAGTGTTCCTCTTCCAACTCCTCCTCTCAACGAAGACATACTTAGAATCCTACAGATCGAGCCAAACAAGAACATAAATAAAAATTGCACAAAAAAAAAGTCCCAAGTAGAATGACAATCACTGAATCTAAACAATATTTTACCAAATCAGAACAAGAATCATCAAATACATGAGTAGAAAACATAGAAATAAAAACTAAATCAACAGATTAAACATGAAAACCCCTAGAATAAACAGACAAAAAACCCAACATCATTTCTGTCATAGGAAACAAATACCAGCAGATCTACAAAAAAAATTAGAAATAAAAATGAAAAGAATAAGTTAGGGTTTAGAAATTTACCTTGTGAACCATCACTGATGATCGATCGGTCTTCTAATAACTCCTACAACAAAATCAAAAGAGTTATGAACCCTAACTACAAACAAACGAACAAATAGCAAAGACAAAAATTGGAAGAAAAGAATAAATCTTCAGACCTAACTTTACCTTCTGAAATTGAAGAAACTGAAAACAACGAATTATTAAAAGAACAATCGATTACAACCCTAACATAAAAGAAAAATGGTTGAGTATGAAAATAGTTTTGAGGTTTTAGATTCAAGATTCTGGGTTTTCAGGGGGGGGAAACGAAGTGACTCTTGTGATTTTCGTTCTTCAAAAAAATCCTACAATAACGGAAACGAAGTTCTTCTAACGATCTTGGTTGAAGCCATGAACGATCTGTACCAAAATATAGGTAAGAAATGATATGGAAGAGGAAAATGAGAGAAGAACAGCTTCTGGTGTGGAGAGGAAAAGGAGAGATAAGATAACCGACAATGAGAGAGAAAGTATAGAGATTTATTGTTTCCTATCTCCTCGAAAATATCTACCAGTAAAAGGTTACAATTCATATGTCGCCATACAAGTCAACCGAAGTCATGCTAAAACGATTGTTTGACTTTAGTCAAGTACAAACTGAACCTGTCGTTGTAGAAGTCAACAAAATTCATACTACAGCGACATTTTAACTTTAGTCAGAGACAAATTCGGTATGTAGCGGTTTCCGATATCTGTTTTGTGTCGTTTCATTGTGTCATAGATAACCCCTTTTCCACTCTCTTACAATATGATTAGTTATACTGAACATGAATTAATGATCTTACAAACGAAAGTCAAGTCTCATACTAGGATTAGAGTGTGGTTGTTGAGTATCAGACATCATTTGAATCACTCTCGAAGATTGAAGACTGAAGAATGAAAAGACGAGGGTACCCAAATACACCACAATCTTTTTGTTTCAACCTATAAGTCCTCTACCGAAAGTGATCATCTATGGATAGAGTCGAGACAATATGAAAATTCGGTTCACACTTCGTGTGATCGTCTGTGGATACAAGATCGAAACAATACTACAACAAGATAACTTGTGTGATTGACTATGGATACAAGATCGAGACAATACAACAACGAAGTATGTTATTTGATAATAGGTTTGGACTTAACCAAACACAATAGGATTGCTATCAAGTAAATAGGAATTAAAAATTTCTGCATTTTACTTCTAATTATAATAAAAACAATTATAATTGCGGAAATAGAAAAGTAAAAGACACAACAAGATTTTGTTAACGATGAAACCGCAAATGCAGAAAAACCCCGGGACCTAATCCAGTTTTGAATACTCTCAGAATTAAGCCGCTATAAAAAATATAAACTAACTTCATATAGTTGAGACCAAGCAGACTACCCCTAGCTACTTAGTTCCCTAAGTATCCCTGCACCTTCGACTTCTAGAGTCACGCACGTGAATAGAAAGTCCTTTGGATCGTATTCCAAACAGCAAAGGAAGAATCTGTTTGGTAACCACTCTAATAAATCTTTGCTTCAAGATATAGATGAGTTATTAACAAAGGATCTTCCGTTTAATATAATAAACTCCTTTGTCTGGTTAGATCAATCTAACTTTAGCTATCGAAATAGTCAAGTATAGATTCATACTCAATCAAAATAAATCTCAAAGAGATATATTGAGAATGCCGATCTCACGCAACTAATCAATCGAATAAATCCGATTCTAGTTGGATTCCAGTGGATCAAGGTTTGTGCACACAATTCACAAGATACGAAAACCAATAAGAAATCTTTTTCATCTTCAAATCTTCTTTAATCTTCAATAACCTGCACAACACCACTTGAATCTCTTGTGATCAATCATGCACAGAACGGTGTCTGTTAACAATGGGTCATCACAAGATGTCTTTAGATCTAACAACAGTTCTAAAGATCCCGTCGATACTTCGATCTAGTTTGAGTGAATCTTATATCAGAAGAGAACATTCTCAAGAATAAACAAACTAGGTGCAATTAAAGTTTCAACAACCGTTAGTCATTCAAATCAATCGAAAACTAATAACACTGCAATTATCTAGTTTCCCACCAACGGTACTCGTAGAGCTTCTTGATCCCACGGAAGTCTTTATACGAGCGGTAGTAAGAGATTTCACCTAATTAGGATACTTTCCTCTCCGAATAGACGGCTCCACCATAAACAACAAGAAATGAAGTTTGCCTTGCTCTTAGGATAGTTTTCTAGAAATGCAAACTTAGGTATTTATAGACCAAGGATGTTTGGACATCAAGGAATTTCCAAAACCGAATGAATGGCAAAATTCGGTTTTCATAATTCCATTAAACATTTGTCCAATATTTCCGAAATCTCTCAATAGAAAATCTCCAATTAGTAAATGCACATTACTAATTTTTATTCTCTAGAGATATGCATTTAATTACTGGTAATTAAAGCATATAAAACCAAAAACCTTAATTAAAAGATTCTTAATTTAGTTTGGCACAAGATCTCCTTGAGTACTAAGGAATATCTTTGAAAAATAAATGATAAGAATTATTGTACGTGTTCAAAAGTATGTTGACATCTTTTCACTGCAAATCATTATTTCATATTTACATGGATTTGCATTCTTGGAATCGGTTATACCACACTTCCAAACAAGTTTAGAATTGGTTCACCTGTTTTCCAAGACTACTATGTGATTGATCAAATACCAAATCACATACATGGGCTCAATTGGTCCTACCAATCACTAGGATCGGTTATACCTAATTATGGAACTACTTGTGATTGGTCACACCGGTCACTAGGATCGGTTACACCATTTACAAGGATAGGTTCCATCTACACATGGTATTACTTGTAATCGGTCACACCAGTTACCAGGACCGGTTACACCAATTACAAGGATCGGTTACACACACTCATGATAGGTCACACCAATTACAAGGATCGATCATACCATCACATGGTGATTACTTAGGATCGGTTGCACCAATTAATAAAAACCAGTCATACCAAACCATAAGTCAGGCATTGTGATTAGTTATACCAAGATACATAACCTAAGTTAAGATCGGTTCTACCATCTCACACATATTGGTCATCCAAAGATTTGCAATGAATAGCCGGACCAATAAGCCTAATGATTTTCCTTTCGATTCACGAAACAAGTTCATGAATGTACTTCCTTTAAACGAATGTAAAACATTGTTTCCTAGGGTGAAATCTTCACCATAACCCATTCACATAGTCATAACAATATATACAAGATTATGTCGATGTCATATCTACGAAGTTCAAAAGATAAGCGTTATACTTTGATGTCTAATTCCTTAATACTATGATCATGTCACATCACTAGAGTATTATACAATATGTACAGTATATACAGCTTCGCAGTTATGTTTTCAATATAGCACGACTTGAAAGATACGTTAGGAATAAAACAGTTCAAGTCAATTTTACTAACCTCAAGTGGAAGGATGATGTCGTCATTGTAGTTCGCTACTTCTTTATATTCTTCAGGTCTTCGGAGTAATACTTGTATGTCTCAACATTCCTAGACTTTGTAGTCTAACCTAAACGAAGTTGACTCTAGTATTTAATCAAGCGACTCTAGATGAGTTTTGATACTAAAATATGACAACCAAACTTGACATACCAACGCTTGGTGAGTTCAACCGAGCTATGCTCTAACAAAGAACAAACAAACACTTGTGAGAACTTCTTCAACAAAGTGGTATGTGAAGACTAACCTATCTTATTTACTCACGACATTTTCATTCTATCTTATGAGTTTACCAGTGAAACCTTTATTTCATTGTTGTTGATTTTGTGATTCAAGTTTCTTTTGCCCAAAAGTCTCTGATCTGAAATTTATATATGTGGATCTTATTTTACATTAGGAAAAAGATGAAGAAGGTAAGTCAACAATTTGGGTTTTATTTACTGGGTGATTTTCAATGTTTTATCTCAACAAAACTCTCTGTCTTACTTTCTTTACTCACCTTTTTATGTTTGAAATTGATTAATGGGGTTGTTCATGATGATTAATTGAGTTGCTGATAAAGTCAGTGTTGCTTTTTCTTCTTAGAGTTGATGGCGGCTGTGTAAGCGAAAGAGGTTAACTCTATCGATTTGGTGGTGACAGTCGGTAAGTGTTGTTAAATTATTTGCTTTTAAAAAAAAGAAAAAAAATCAAAACTAGATTTGATGCTTTTGTGGATTTTATTAATAAGACCAGATTTGAGGGTAGTTATACCCTTTTTGTAATGATTATTCGTAATATAACTCAATGCTGATGTTTTTTACTTGAGTGTTCCCTAGGTGCAGGTGATAGTCTACCTAATAACTCATCACAGAACTTAGTGAAAAAATCCCTCGGCGAGGATCTTCACCAATATGATGTAAGTGTGTCCTTTAATCTCTTTTCTTTTTACTGATGTTTTAAAACACTAAAAAGGATTTCTCAATTACCTTGGATGATGGTTCCCTGCCTACGAAGGAAGAGTCTTTATACCCTAGACCATTACCTTTTCTAGTAAGGATATGATGGCACTGGAGCTCCTAGGTTCTTGCTTTGATGCCTCTCATTTCATTTATGTTCGCTTGCATATAATGTGATGTTAGCTTATATTTCTACTAGAGAGAGGGAGTTCAAAGTTGCTATCAAATATGCTGCTCGAGCCGCTCTCCACCCTTGGGAATGTTTTTACGGGGCAGACAGGAAGATGCACCTCAGAAAGTCCTTCAGGTTATCGACATTGTTTTGTGCGAGCTTCCAACTTCTAGGTATATGTCTCATATTATTGCGTTCTGGCTTTCGTTTTTTTTTATATCAAATTTTTAAGATTGGTATCAATTATTGTTAGTTATAATAGGTATGCTCCTGATGGTCATTCATTTTATTCCCCCAACATGGGAAGAAGACAGTCACTTGGTGAAGGTTTGGAAAGTTGGCGTTGTTTTTACCGGAGTATTCGCCCAACTCAAATGGGTCTTTCGTTGCATATTGGTGCATTCTAATTTTTGGCTTTTGCTAATTGCTAAAATCTATTTATTAGTCTGCCAATCTGGTATTTCAACATGTATGATCTCATCATTTTGGAGCAGCTGCTGAATTATCTATGTCCCATATGCTTGAGCCATTGCTTGGTCATCTCATTCTAGCAAAAAGACTAATGTACAGTTCCATGCTAACTCGCCAATGTTTTGTTTGTTCTTTGTAGATACGTCTTCTATGGCTTTCATTGAGCCATTACCTGTCATAGAAATTATTACTCAGCTACTGAATAGGGATGCACTTGCTCTCCGTTGTCTGATGTTGATCGAGTCAAGGTATATACAACTTACTCTATTGGAAAACCTACCCTGTGTTTTGAAGAGGCATGAACTGATTTTGAGCTTTTGAATTTGACAAACGTCCATCTATAAACATAGTTCTTGGGATTGCAGATCAAAAATGCCTTACAGGTGTGAAGGTTGGAGTAACTCCTCGTCGAAATATGCGCAGAAAGTACCGTATATTTGGATTAACCTTTCAGGAAACTCAAGAGCTGACGTAAGTCAATTATCTATCATAGATAGTAGGTTAATTGTGTTGTGTTTTTTTTTTATATATAAAATATTTATGTACCACTTTTCTGATGATTTATATCTTGGTTTGTTTTTAAAGTTTCCTTGTTGAAGAAAGTGGTATTATGAGATTTGTTGTCCAATATTTGATGAAACTTATGGGTTTTCAACTCAGCATACACAGTTGCCATGCTTGCAAGTTGGGAATCAACAAAGGCCAAATTATCTTCCCATGGAGGTTGATACACGCTCAAACTTTTTTCTGTGGCATTGAGGTTTTATTACAATTTTGTGGCATTGGAGTTTTATTATAATTGGTGGTTTAGATGTTATGGAAAACTTAAATGCATTATGCCTTCTTTTGAATAATTCTGACACTATAATCAATTTCAACATATCGCGCTCCTTGACCGTATCTTCTTTGGATTTACAATTAAGTAATACTAAGTCGTGGTGTTCTTTCTGATTAGTTTTTGACTCCCTTTTTTGTATAATGGTTATAATCATATTACTTAATTGTTTAGTATGTTTGTATATCACCCTGTTCTTCACGTCTGTATCCGCTTATGCTGGGAATGTATTTTGCTTAATCTTGTCTTCTTTAAAAGAACACCAATACAGATAGAAGTTCCACATTATACAGTAAAATGCCTGTTTTTATATTTCTCGAATTTGTTATTGCCGAGTATCTCACATAACGCATATTGTATGACTTGGTTCGTAGGAGGTTCTGTATTGTCTAACTTCAATCTCTTATGACTGTCTATCTTGTGTAGGAGGATAACATTAAAACAGGAAAAGTAACATCTGCTGGAATATACTTTCTTCGTTTTCTTGAATACCTGCTGGAAGCAGTTAGTTTGGATCTCAGCCATGTGAAGCAACTGGGCTAAAGGCAAGCACCCATGTATTTGTCGTTCATGAAAGAGTTGTCGCAGGTTCTACTTCGAGAAGGCTATAGTCTAGCCAAGTATTTAATGCTAGCGCGGCTTGATGGTCAGTTTTATGACTACCCTAAACTAGTCAGGCAGTTAGGGATGAAACTACTTAATTTGAAATCCATTTTGTGTGCAGGTGACAATTTTTCGAAAGTGCATGTTACAAAATGGAATCTCAATTGTGCTGAACCTTTTTAGGAAGCAAACGATCAGCTCAGGGGTGTCATAGCTTTCAAGGACTTTAGTATCGATGGGATACTTTGAAAATTCTCACATCTTCTTACTTCTTGTAGTCTCGATGGGATACTTCGAAAACTCTCTCAAGAAGAATGAAGTTGATGCTGGAATTGTTTTTAAAGAAGATATTGCAAACAAGATGGGAAGGGCATCTAGCGTGGAGCTAAAAACGGTTTGTTATCACTCCTTACTTTTCTTTAACCCCTGTAAAAATTATTTTGACTAATAGACAAACTAGCAGACTAAGATTCATGAAACTGAACCAAGAATGATGTTGTTGTTGTGTCAATTAAGTTTGCACTTTCACGTAGTTGTTTTATTTCATTAATAGCTTTTGTGAGTTATTCTTGTCCTAATTGTATATTTAGTCTGTTAATAGGATGTTCGGAAGGGTCTGACTCGTGTTTTGTTTTTTAAATGAATGCAGTATATGTTCTTGAAGTTTAGCAAAGGTGGTCTGTTAGAGGAGAGCATTATATATTGAAGTTTACCACCAGACAACCAATGTGCGCCAAGTAATTATTCTGTTGAGATTTATTTGATTATATATTACCTGAACCAAAATTAAATTAGAGTGTCAAGTTTTAGTTTTGTCGATAAACCGTCGAACTTTTGTATCAACTTCAAGTGATTATAGTACTGTTTTGTACATGCTTCAAAACCTTGCTATGTTATTGTAGATCCTTCGATCCGTATGGATAAAACAGTTCTTCTACTTCATTGTATGCAGGTGCAAGTATCTGTCTGGAATATTCTGTTTGTATTAATATTAATGTTTGATGTGGGTTTTGTGATACATGATTTTGAAAAATACAAATATACTGATTTTGTAAAAAAAAAATCGTCAAATATTTTACAACGGATATAGATGTTGCTAGGTTAACGATTATGCTTTAATTAATTAAAGTAACGTTTATATACGTTGCTTTATGTCAAATAAGCAACGGATGGAGCAACGTGCGTATACGTTGCCAAAAATTGTGATGCTGTCTGGCCAACGGACATAAGCGTTGCTAAAAAAATAGCAACGCTTATAAACGTGGCGAATCAGGTTTTTTTGGTGTAGTGTATTTCGCATGATTTTTGTAGATTAAATATTGCAAATAAGAAATTTTGAGTTCAATTAGCTTGTCTTGGTTAAACTCTTGAAATATGGCTCAAGCAACGGATGTTCATAGATCCTTAACAGTTTATTGTTTAAATACTATTTTTGTTTCTAATTTATCATTTGGAAATTTTCCAAGCAACAGTGCAGACTGTGTACGGCTATTGGGAATGTTTCAAACTAAGTACGTGAGAACAAGAACCGATTGGTGATAGGTATACATACTTGTATTTTTTACCAAAGTCAGTCTGAATTTTGAATACTGTATTGCAAACCCGGTTTGCGAACCTTTTACATCTGAGTTCGAGAATGAGATAGGTTAGCAAACCCAGTTTGCAAATCCCTACCATCTAACTTTTGCGAACTGGAAAGATTTGCAAACCCTTGTGGCCTGACTTTCGCGAACTGTCAAGATCTGCAAACCCAATTTGAAAACCTTTGTGGCATGACTTTGTGAACTGTCAGTGGTTTGCAAACCAACCCAGTTCCAACATTAGCATAATTATACGAACTATTTTATATGATTATGTTCGCTTTTGCTACATCTATCATAGACACTTCTAAGACAATTCATTTCACTAAATTACTTTGTGTTTATGGGTCATTGATTAAGTCTTGAGTGTTATTGAATACCATTATGTTCTAGTAAGTTCAAAGACTACTGAGCCATGTACATCATTGTGCACGGCTCAAGAACCCTGGATCCTAATGCATATTTTTTTTGTGATTTCAAGGCAGACATCTCACATGCTTACATGAAATTCCTAATAAGAATTTCATCTAAACTGAGAAAGTGTTTGCTTGAATTCCAAGCAACCCTAACTTGAAGTCTAAGCTACTTGGAACCCTGGACCATAATGCATATTCTTATGTATAATTTTAAGGTAGACATCTCACATGCTTACATGAATTCTTAATAAAAAAATCATTTAAACTGAGAAAGTTTTTGCTTGAATTCCAAGCAACCATAGCTTGAACTCGAAGCTACCTGGAGCCTTGATTATTTATAAATAGAGAGAGTCTTGTACAATGGTTTTTTTTCATCTCTGACACTCTTGTATCCTAGTTGCTAAGCTAGAGTCGTCGTCCTTTAAAACCTAGGTTCTTCATAGAACCGTATTTTAGGTTACGAATTTGAAGACTTCACTTAGGGATTCGTGAAGCCCGGTCAGACTATTATGTACCTGATAGTTCGTGTATCTGGATTATGTTCTTATTGATGTTTGAGGGTTTAGTAATTTCATATCAGGAACGAGATAGATAGAAATCATAAAGTTCTCTTCATCTCAGACTTTATGATTCCTCAAGATATATATATATATGTAAACTATTATTTGATTTATTTTTTTGGATTGTTCTTTAGAGGTGGTTAGTAATCCAGGCTTCTCAGCTAACTGAGTGTAAGTTACCAGATTTGTGAGTTTTGTTGGACTTTGTCTACTGCAAACAGATTTCCAAACCTAGATTGATAAATCAAAAGGGAAATCAAATAGGCTTGTTTGTTAGAGGCAGATAGGTATCAAAAGTCTTCACCGAGGTTGAAGAAACTCTTAGGCTATAAAGGACATCAGCTAAGGGAATCAAGTGCGCAGAATATTGTGAGGTTCAAAAGGCGTAAGGAACATGAATGCAGTTGAATTACTTGAAGGGTTAATTCAGTCTCAAATACATTTCAGTCTGAAGTATGATAGTAGGCTATTGACTGTAGCGATTATTTTGGGGTAAAAATGGTTTACAGGAGAAAAAAAGTAAAATGGTGGAGTTGGATGATGCTAGTAATAAAAAATCCTATAAACCCTCAAATAAATGCATTGTATGAAAGTGCTTTGAGTTCGACAGACCAATCTGTACAATTCTATTCTAGCCTAAACCAAGAAATGATTATTCCAGTATTGTTTTGGTCACAATAGAAGGAAAGGTTCAGTCTATGTGGAAGGAAGCTGAGAAGGTATTGAGATCAATGGAATTGAACGCCAGTGATGGGATATGTTAAACTACTTTGAAGATGATTACTCTGTGTTAGAATTGAGAGAAAGCTTTTGTATGGTATTTCTGGGATATGGCTATCATATCATTATGATAAGTTGAATAACCTATTTTTAGCAGTGGTAGTTAACACATTGGTCTCTTGTAAGTGGTGACAGTTGCAGAGAAATGAAAGAGTAAAGAAATGGAAACCATGGTGAAACTAGTTCCGCTTCGTTAGGGAAACTTGATGGTTGTAAGACCACTCCATTTACTCCTTCAACTTCCAGTATGATTTACTCATTTTCTCATTGTTGGTGTATTGCTACACCGTACGTGTTATAGGCCACCAGACCAAAACCTAGTGAATATCCCCATGGCATTATCGGTGTCACAAGCATGGTTAAGTCTATTTTATAGATGTATATCTATTTGGTCAAATTGGTTAAACTAGCTAGGTGTTAACTCTAGCATATTGATGAGTGTATCATGCCTCTAAGTGATGAGTCTGACATGTTTTTTAGTCTCATTATTATGATGAAATGAAGCACAAAGTATCTTCTGAGACAAGCAATATGATGCTTTGCATACCATATACATAAAGAGTTGATAAAATTCAATATTGATAGTATTAACATATTAAAGTGCCATCAGAGGCAGCAATAATTTGTGTATTTTATGGTAATTGTGTCTTATCGTAGTGTGAGCTGGGGCAGCAATGATATTTGGATGATATTAAAAAAGCGGGGGTCTAACAACCACACCCAATATTTCGTTCGAAAATCTGTATGGACTAACTCCAATATAATTCCAAGAGAATCAACTAGACAGTCAGACTCAATCAAGGAAATATATCCAAAAGTTATATCATTGTTTCTCAATGGAATCAGCAAATCAAACAGAGAGAATCCGTGAGCCTGATTAATATGAGAAATAACTTGAACGGTATCAAAGACCAATGTTCAAGTGTCAATCAATTTCAATCAACAACCAAATGTTGGATTTACCAATTGATTGAACTACGCACAACCTGTGATATTTCAATTATATAGAAAACATAATGCGGAAAAGAAATAACACAGACACCATAAGTTTTTTTAACGAGGAAACCGCAAATGCAGAAAACCCCCGAGACCTAGTCCATATTTGAACACCACACTGTATTAAGCCGCTACAGACACTAGCCTACTACAAGTTAACTTCGGACTGGAATGTAGTTGAGACCTTACCAAGTCTCACACCGATTAAGGTACAGTCGCGTTCCTTACACCTCTGAATCCCAGCAGGACTCTACGCACTTGATTCCCTTAGCTGATTTCACCCACAAATAAGAGTTTTTACGACCCAAAGTCGAAGACTTTATAAACAAATCTGTCTCACACGGAAAAGTCTATTCTGATAGATAAATCTGTCTTCCACAGAAATACCTACAAAGTTTTGTTTCGTTTTTTGATAAATCAAGGTGAACAGGAACCAATTGATAATCTGGTCTTATATTCCCGAAGAACAGCCTAGAAATATCAATCACCTCACAATAACTTAACTATATGGTAGTGGAACAAGTTATTGTGGAATCACAAAGAATGAGACGAAGAGCTTTGTGATTACTTTTTATATCTTACCTATCGGAGATAAATCTCGAGCAAATCTTAGAGAAGATAGTATTCAACACGATAGAACAAGTAGGATCAGAACACGTAACTACAGAGAAAATAGTTGGGTCTGGCTTAAGAATCCCAATGAAGTCTTTAAGTCGTTAACCTATAATGGTTTTAGAAAAAAACATAGGTTAAAGCAGAATCGATCTAGTCACAACTAGTATCACACAGGAAGT
Organism: Papaver atlanticum; assembly: GCA_023531105.1. Classification (NCBI taxonomy): domain Eukaryota; kingdom Viridiplantae; phylum Streptophyta; class Magnoliopsida; order Ranunculales; family Papaveraceae; genus Papaver; species Papaver atlanticum. Next base: position 1,823,960 of record JAJJMB010010620.1, read on the forward strand.
GTGGGGATTAGGTTTTCCAGTTGCTAGAGTTCTCCCTTATATAGTCTTCAAATCAGGGTTTGATAGCTTTGAAACAAAGCAATCAATATTCACCGTTAGATGAAATATTGATTTAAGATTCAAGCTAAGTTTGCTTAAAACCAAATCAATATCTCTCCACCGTTAGATGGTCTTAGCTTGTTATACACAAATGAAATATACCTCATTTAGATATGGGTAACCGTACCTAAAACTGTAAATTGAGTTGGCTCAATAACAGTTAACCGAATTTAGCCATATGAACACTTTTGTGTTTACCATGTTCATCTTAACACTTGTAGATCAAATGATAATCAAATGAATCTAATTGTGTTAATAATAGAGTTGTTCAATTGTTTATATTCTCATAGAAGTATATATACAAGACATAATTGAAGCAAAATCGGATTGATTCAAAAGAATCAGTTCATGAACATTTTAGCCACGGTTTGCAAAGATTGCATTCCTTAATTTATAAATGTATTTGTTCATGAGTATGAAATCATACTTAACCGATTTTAGAACTTAAACCAACTAAGTTTGCAAACGGGTACGCAAACTAGAGTTCTGGACTTTGGTCATGTCCGAAAGTTCGCAAATGGGTACGCATATTGTCGTTCCGGACCGAACTCAGGTGAAACAGTTTGCAAACGGGTACACAAACTTGGTTCCCAGACTTTAACAGTTAAAACCGTTCGCATACGGGTATGCATACTTGGTTCCCGGACCTGAATCATATTAAAACAGTTTGCATACTGGTATGCATACTATGTTATATCCAGACAATGGTTTAATTGTTCTAAACTCCCATTTCAATAATTGAAACATCCTTAGAAGACGACAATAGCTGTCTCACACAAACTATTATCTTATAAGTAATTTTAAAGTGATCCAATGATCAATACGAAATATTCCGAGTCTACATCAAATGACTGTCTCACACAAATCATGTAAGATGTTACAAGGCGATTTTCACATGATCATCTTTTGACTCATGATTTAGTTTCCAACAAATAAATTGTTTCCAACTAAACTCGTCAAGAATAATGATGAACGTAGTTAAAGAAAAAAGCTCTCCAACACATATTTCGAGAAAGATATAAGGGGGTTAAACTCAGCTCGAAATATCAAATGTATGTAATGTACAATTCTATATAGCTATACGACTTAGTCTCAATAGGAGATAAAATAGAATAGACTTCTGAGTGATAGATGAGTTTAAGTCTCCACATACCTTTTGTTGATGAAGTTCCTCCAAGCTCTCCTCGGTAGATCTTCGTCTTCAATCGATGAACGCCGTGAAGTCTAAAGCTCAACTACACATTCTATCCTAATCCGAGACATAGCTATAAGTAGACTAGAAATCAAGACTTATAGTTTTGATCACCTAAACTTGGCAAACAAGCTTGAGATAGCAGCGATTGCGAGTTCGGCCGAGCAGTGATCTAACAATCTCCCTATTTGTCAATTTTAGTGACAAAACTATCAATACATATGGATTACAAAATAAATAAACTTTGTAGCTTCAATTGTATCGCAACTTTGACAATAATACTTTGGTGATATGTATCACTCCCCCTTAGTCAATACTTCATCTCACAATGAAAACCACTCCCCCTTACATAATGATCCGTAAACCATATGTATTTGTAGTGTGAACTACACATTAATTCTCCACCTTTTTGTCAATATAAATTGGAAAAGGTACAAAAACTAGCGGGATCATAATGAAATTCTCAAAGAGATTATTCATGACTAAAAGAGAACATATCAACTTTGTTTCCATGATTTCACATAGTCGAAACTTAGTGTATTCATCAAGGAGTTTATAAAGATACAAGATAACTCCTATAATATTCCACAACCGCACTCCCCCCAAAGATTTGGCAATTAAGCACAAGTTCAATTAAGAACTCTCCTCCATAAAATGTCATTCCCGAAAGAACAACAAGAGCGACCTTACTTTTACAACAAAAGAAGGATTTCTTTGGACATTAACAAATCACATGAAACATGAATTTGTATCCAGTAAACTCGAATAAATTAACCACAAGAGAACTTTAATGATTAATTTAATCGGAAATGCTCAACATAAGAAAACTTATGGAGTCATACAGTACTTTCACATAGAAGTGGATCAAGGAAAGATCAATACTGCGGAATATACAAAACTTCATTATATCTTTTATCAATATTTGCATAAAGACATAATAGACTTAACTTTTGACATATGAGATAATTATAGTTCACAGACGTAAACACACATATCCCATAATATTTTTGCAATATATAAAACCATAAAGATTAATACTGCAAAATCATCTTCCAAATAAATTAGAATTTAAATAAATAAATCTAAGACATTGCAAGATGAAAATCGTTTGCAATAGCTATGTCTAATCACAATATTTGTTATTCCAAACCCTAGTTATCCTTCTTAAAACACAAAGAATAAATTCTCATAAAAAGTTTCCTAGAGATAAAAACGAGAAATCAATAATTATCCTCGTCATCGGACTCCATCCAAGAGGCTTGAACCTTTTTCATTTCTTCCTTGATTTCGGGAAACTTTGTAGCAATCACACATAATTGTTCTTGCACACATTTTACCTTGGAATTGATCTTACAAACACCCTTGCGAATTTGTGAAGAATACTCAAGGTGCTAGGATCACAAGAACCGTCAAGGGGATCACATCTTTGTCTCTTGCAAGCATTCATTTTCATACGTTTGAAGGTACAAGGACGAACAAGTTTGGGAGTTCCAATAGAGTTTCCAATGGGAGCAATGGAATGTGCACAACATATTTTCTCAATTAAGCATGGAAAGCCTAAATTCTTATTAGATGACATCATCGAGACCATTTGAAGAATGATAAATCCACAAATATCAAGACTTTGAGCACCCAATTCAAGGAAATAGACTAACTCCGTAAATTCACGACTCCACCGAGAGTTCTCAATTATGGAGGGACAAAGATTAAAAATGCCAAGTTTTCCAAAAGACATCAAAGCAAGACTAAGATCAAGGGTAGGAAATTTCCCTTCAAACCAATCAACATTCTTTCGACAAAGACCATTAAAAATGGTTTCATATGATGGTCTTTCTCCTCTTGGTCTAGGAAGGCGAAAATTACCCAATGGAATTTTAGTAATCCTTGAAATCAACTCTCTATCAACAAGAATCCTTTTTATATTTATCATAGTCTTGAATTCTAAGTCATCAAGATTAACATCATGGATGTTAGCATAAAAGATTCTTGTGAGAGTGTCAAAACCTTCACCAAGATCATTAAATATGTTACCAAGATTATATATCTCAAAACAAATCAAATCTTCTTTATGACCACTTTCCTTTTCCAATTTCTTTTCTGGAATAAAACCACTAGAAGAAATCTTTTCAAAGAGCTTACTACTAGAATCATTGATGAAAATAATTTTAATAGAATCTTGGTCACTTGGTATGTTCATACCCATAAGAGATAAGTTATGATTTTTTTCCATCTTCTTTGAAATCTTATCATCATTATTGATTTTCTTCATGAACCCTAAAATAGAGTGTGAAAAGAAGGAGAAAATCTTACTTGATATGCTTCTTGAAGATGATGACAAACCTTTGCCTCCTTATTGACCTCCAAAAGAAGATTAATGGAGATGGTAGGTGAACCCTAGAAACGCCCTTGTTAACGAACGCAGACAAGGAGGTGAGGAAGATGAAGGGTATGCGTACTAGAACCCTTAAAAGAAAAATCGGTAGTGGGCTTGTGTAGCTCCCCCAAAGCTAGCAGCTGACTAATCCAAGAGATCAACTAAATAAAGAGGCACTAAGGATCTAAATCATATACTTAAGCATTCAATTAAGAAATCTGCTACAAAACTTAACCCAAAAACTAAACCTGCTCTGAATTATATATATACAAGAACTCCTCTCAAATGATACATATACAATAGTCATTTAGTTTACAAATAGAATATACAACATAATAAACATAACCGAAGTTAACCAACTAACAGACTCAACTCCTTGAAGCTTTCGCTGCGCAACTCTGATCTGTCTCTGAAACTGAAAGTGGGAATGGGTGGGCACATCATCCATAAAAGGGTTCCCAGTGGAAATAACATTTAACTTTCAAGTAATCATTGGAATGATTTGGAAAACAATTCATGTTTTCCCAAAACTCTAAAAGACAACCAATTCACATAGATAAAAAATCATATATATGGAACTAACTCCTTCTTCAAACAATTTATAATATTGGTGTCGACCAATTCCTTACACACCTAATAGCATATATTAATGTCGACCAATTCCTTACACACCTAATAAGCATAAAAGCTCGAAAGTAAGTAGATATAAATGAATGAGCGTATCTTATATACCACGGATGGGAATTCCTATTTCCCAAGCATTAAGATGGAAATTCTTATTTCCCAAACATTTATAAAGACAAACAAAGCATTACAATTCCTTTCCAAGAAATGGAAAGATTAAAAGAATCAACAGTACTTTCGGAATTTAAAATAAAACAATGCATGGAATACACAATCAGACAATGCATGAATTTGTTAAATATAAACCTTTGTAAGAGAAACAACAATAATCACAAAAGAGTTAAATGTAAATTCCAATCTCTTTTGATGACAAGCCTCGCCTACCTTGAGATCCACGATCCACTGGTTCATCTTTTGAATCGATCGCTGTTAATAAGGACTAATTGTTAATCACACAAGCACTCTAAGAGTTTAACCAAAGGCTCACACAAGGCTCATAACATAATTTCTTACAAGTTCCAGTTATAATCTAAGTGAACTATCTAATGGTTCTAAGCCCATTTATGGTTCTACACCTTTTCATTATCTACCTTTAGCATATCTAAGGTTTACTAATTCGATTAGGTTGGTTCTATAGTCCAATAAATAAGCCTTATGAAGATCTACAACTTTGTATAAGGGACCAAAGGCTAATTCGGACCTTAAGGGTCCAACTCATGTTCAATTGGAAAACTGGTTCTAAACCCAAGTTCACTAAACAGGCCCAGTAACCAAAGGCCTGATCCAACTGGTCAACTAACGGTCTCTAACGGTCAGCTGAATCAACTAGCGGAAAACGTAAGTCAAAGGTCAAAGTTCAGTCCACGGTCAAAGGTTAACTCGGTCAAGGTCCACTGAATCAAATAGGCAATCGGTGAGTCAACTCAGGTTCAACTCAGTCAGATTAACTGAGTCAGGCAACAACAAATCAGTCAGACATCTGACTGAGATGACTAACAAGCCTAATTCCATTATAGTTACGTAACCTCTACTAACTTAATTCTATAAAATGTAACATTACACAAATTATTCATTTAAACAGAATTCTATAGTTTAATACAACTGTACTTTAAGATTACCTTGATCTGCACTTGCAGGCTTCCACTAATATCACTGCCATAACAACATTACACTCTTCTTCAGCTTACACATTTTATCAGCATATACAAAATCTAAGAGTTATAACAAAATTCATATGTTGCTCCAATTGAACCTCAAACTCAGCTCTCACTGCCATTTTAGTTTCTAAGAAATACAACTATCATCTTTACACAACCCCCAACCATTTGTTGTTTCTTCTTCAGTCCAATAACCTCAGCTCAACCACAACCCTCATAGCATTAACATCATTCTCATAAACTGTAATACCATCCCAGTTCCATCTCTTTACATTGAACACCAACAGTTCATTCATTTTCTTCATCTACAACAGTTAAGACAATACCTAATATATCTCCAATACTAAGTTCATCTCACACTTCTTGAGCCACTATTCTTTCCCCACCTGCAACTTCAGTTTCATCTACAGTTCAGATATCTCTGCCACACTCCTTATCAACTCCATCACTATTTCCACATCCTGTAACTTACACAATTATTTCCACCATCCTACAGTTGAACATGACTCAACATAACTTATTCATACTAATGTCAGTTCTTCTTGAGCAACACCAACACCTGCATAACTACCTTATGTCTTAACATCATTTCAGCTCAAATTACACAACTAGACTAACTCTAATTTCATCTTCAATTTTCATCTAATACATATCATTCCAAATTACAATTCAAACTTGTTGATGGGGAAAAACGATTTGCTGATTTTTCAGGAAGTGGAGAGATGACCGTGCTGACGGAGGCTCCTCAACCGAGCAAACTGCCTAACCTCAAACAGATGCACTGCACGGGAGTGCTTTGAGTTCGAGAGATCAATCTGTAAGACTCCGGCCTAAACTAAGAAATGGTCGTTCAAGAGTCAATTCGGCCACGAAGAGGGAAGAGGGTTGATCTGTAGGAGGGAAGATGGGTTTCTACAAATGAACTGTTGGGTTCGAATAAGTTTGAATTCTGCTATGTTAAGAGTGATCGTTCAAATGAGAATTGTTGTGTAATTCCCGTATATATGTTTTGTTAATCATGAATTCAGAGAACTTTATTTATATTGCTAGAACGTGGACACATTGATCTCCAGTAAGTGTGACGGTTGTTTGAGTGAAAGAGTGGGAAAGTGAGAGATCGTGGTTTAACCAGTTCCATGTCGTGCGGAGACTGGGTTGATCGTCCACCCACTACTTCGCTAACTTCCTCAACCGCTTGCACGAATTACTTACATTTCTCATCGTGGATGAATACACGTGCCGTAGGCCGCCAGACCAAAACCCTTATTAATATCCCCCCATATGACGTGATTGATGTCTCACGAACTTGGAGTCTACAAGGCAGACGTGTATTTGATTAGACGATGAGTCTAAGTATTGTTCAGTCGAGCATGATTGTCGAATGCTCTAGGATTCATGAATTGAACATGTCTGTTGGGACGTATAGTTCTCGAATGAATGTTGATAACTGGATCAACGTGATGAATATTGATAGTCTGAGCAAATATTACTCGTATGATGAATTGTTGAATTACTGAATATTGATAGTTGAATCAATATTCCTCGTCTGAGAAAATATTGTTCATTTGATGAATTATTGAATATTGATAGATGAATCAATATTCCTCGTCTGGGCAAATATTGCTCATTTGATGAATTATTGGTAGTATGACCAAATAAAATATTAATTAAAATATTAGTATCTGGACCGAATATTATATAATTAATCAAGATGTTGATTGCTGGATTAACATAAAATTATTAGTGTTTGAACTTGCTCAGAATTATGATTTGCAGAGCGTTCAGTTCAAAACGCTAATTCTGATCGATTGTCGATCAATTGATGATTTACTGAAAATAAGTCACTGGGTGAAGGAGGGACTGACTACATGGGATGATGGCCGACCATGTAGCGCCCGGGTGCTCGAGTGAGCATGCACCAAAGTCCTTTGTTGACCAGTTGGTGAAAGGATGATCAAATGCTGGTTTAATCATTTATTAAAATAGTGCTCGTCTGAGCGTTAGGTAATAAACCTAATTATGGAGGGATGAGGACCGACAAGTGGTCATGGGACCGGCCCTTGGTGGTCGTGGGACCAGATGGTGGTCGATTGAGCAATTTCCAAGTTTGTTGGAGAGAGTTTAGACCCAATATTAACTGTTGAGAGCTAATTAGGTCAAAATTATGAAAGAGTGTGGGACCGGCTCCTTGCAAGCCTAAGGGCCGATCTTGGTCGGTCAAGGTGGCATGCCCGTTTCTAGGTCCTGAGAGTTATTGTATTTTTATGGTGCGCGTTTGAGCAATATTTTGGACTTTCAGAAGAGTTTGATCTTGACTGAAACTCTCAATTTTTCTTGAATGAGCAAGTAGAACTTTGCTCGTGCGACCAATATTTTGAGAATATTAAAATAATAATATTTTAATTTTTTACGTGAGGAGCCTAATCGGTCATGTGACCATTTGACTTTTTGGCTTTTCCATGGTTTGAGCAATATTTAAGAAAATATTGAAAAACTAGGGTTTTTGCTCAAGCGGAGGAGTTTCATGAGATGAAGGAAAGAATAATATGAGAAAATAAGGAATTGTAAGGTGTGGGACCGGTCACGGCTAGGGCATGGCCGGACGGCTAGGTGGCCTGGTCCCATGACACCTTTCCCTATTTTTATTACTATTTTTTCATCATTTGAAGGAAAATATGGAGAAACTAAGAGTTTTGCTCAAACGAAGGAGTTTGTTCAAACAAGGAAACTAATAAAATAAGTTAAAATAAAATAAAGTATCGGAAGAGGGGGACCGGCCTCGGGGTATGACCGGCCGGCCGGTGGGACCGGTCCCACGCCTTTTGTTTATTTTATTTAATATTATTTTCCTTCCTATTTTGCATAGGTTCCTCGTTCGTCCATATTTTTGAACGCTCGTATGTTTGGGTGCTCGTTTGTGCATTATTGCTCAATACACTCGCACCATTTTCTCGGGGCTTACTCAGTAGTGGCCCAGATGCCCGATCAGTGAATATTTATTACTAATTCATGAAATTCAGCTGAGAATAATTCATGAAACGAAGTAATAAAAATTATTTGAGTATTTATTACTAATTCATGAAATTCAGCTGAGAATAATTCATGAAACGGAGTAATAAAATGAGTTGAGTATCTATTACTAATCCATGAAATCCAGCTGAGGATCAGCCATGAAATAGAGTAATGAGATAGAATAGATTATTTTTTAGGTATTCAGTTGATGAATAACACGCTAGAATTAACCTATTTGCAGAATTTAGATATGAGATAATTGAAGCATCATACTCCTTCTGTGGAAGGCGTTAGGATCTATACAAGCATACAATATGTCAAGAAGCTTCCCAACCATTAAGAGATTCTATACACGGTCTCTCTACGTAGTCAGGGAACAACGAGCAGCGTGACGTCCTGAAGGCGTTAGTCGCTATACTAGCATGCAATATGTCTAGGAGCAGCCCAATCATTTTGATGATATGTAGAGGTGATGATGAAATGTGTGAAGCATCGAAAGCTCAGCTGAGAGGCCTTTCGAGAAACATATTCATCATAGCTCTTAGAGGAACGTTCGCTCAGTCAGAGATCGTGAAATGGTTCACGGATCATAAAATATGAATTGTCACATACATTCCTGAAGCCGGGCTAAAAACATGCAGTATCATGATTTTACGATTTTAGCCCTTGCCAAAAATCCACTATCAACATTAAGTCCCCTGCTTAGTGAGGGACAGTCATGTTCCGCAGTAAGCACTGGATGGTGATTTTCCTATAGACGAGATAAGTAGTTGAACTTAGTCGTACAAAGGCATTTTTAGAATCCCCGATTTGCTCAAATGATGTCATGTACGAGAAAATGCCCAGATAAGGACCCTGTCGGTATGATAGAGTGTCATCTCGTGAGCACGAAGAGACGAGGTACTGCTGATTTGGACGGTCAGACGTCCAGTTTTGGTCGGTTTAGCGTTTACGGGCCCGGTCTCAAAAAAAGAAATCCTTGTTTGATTAGGTTTTTGGAAATAAAATTGATATAAAAGGGAAGAATCCCTAAAAAAAATTATTTTTTCTCCACTAACCGACCACTCTCCCCTTACCTATTCACGTCCGAGCAGAGGAGTAGGAAAATTTTTTCCCGGAATTCAGTCACCGCTGACAGTCACTCGACCACCGTCCGGCGAAGCTCCGGCCGGCGCCGACCAGGTAAGTCCGAAACTTTTTTTTTTACTCGTGAGTAGTTCATAAAACAAAACCCATATGTGTATATGCATGCTTAGGTATTTTACGAAAATTTGTTTTAGGAAACGGACGTCTGTCTGTCCGTCTGTTTAAGAAACGAATGATAAATCCTAATACGAAAGAGATGTATATATATTTTTTGTTTGAATAGACATGATCTAATTGCAGTGAAGAAAATTTTGTCTATGAGATTTTATGAAAACAAAATTTACTTTGGATATGCGGGAAGAAATAGAAAATACCCTCGTTTGATAGACGAACGCTCGTTCGAGCGATTTTTTTTTTAAAGTTTACGTGAGTTATTAACTCACGCAATTTTTTATTTATTTTCTTACATAAAAGTTCACGTGAATTATTCACGAAATTTGGAAATTTTGTAAAATCAAATTTTGATTTTTAACAATTATTAAAAGCAAACAATTATTCGTAGTGAAATAATGTTTTCATGGATTTTGTGATTTAATAGTGTATGCACGAAAATCAATGAATGTTCACTCAGTGTAAGTTGCTCACACGGTGAAAACTATGTGAATTGCTCACATGATGGAAATTTCGTGAATTGCTCACAGTTTTATGAAAATCAAGTTATGATTTTAAATAATGAATTTTGCTCGTCTCTGCAGGTTTGAAGAAACGAACTAGTTTTCGAAGTTTTACGTTATTGTGACTAGAGCTAGTGAATCCGTAAATAGGTAAGAGTTGGAGAGTTACCATTTTAACGCGTATTGCTGCCGACTTGTTTTGACTCCGCACTTCTGGCAACAGTTAATGGCGGCTCCAGGTGATGACCATGTCTCTGACTCTTCTGGGAAATGTTCCAGAAATACCAAATCGAAGATGAAGAATTTGGCAGATGTTCATACGGAGGTAGATAAACCTTTCAGAAATGCTAGAAATCTGATACGTGGTATGTCTCTTGATCGTCTGAGAGCCATTCGTGAAGGAATTAATGACTTCTTGACTTACGTGGATGCGGAAGAGAATCAAAGGCATGATGAGATATCCCAGAAAAGAAAATCCGAAGATGAAAAACTTGCATCTTATCAGCGGAAAAGTTAACAACTTCAACAAGCGAGACTAGCAACTGAAGGTGAGATTCGACCTCGTCTTGATGGTGTAGCTTATGATTCAGATGCAGACGAGGTTGAATCTCCCTGGAAACCTCTTGAGTGTAAGATTAAGCCATATCCACCTGGTATCAGGGTTGAACGATTAGCCAAAGATGATTTTCGAGCCGAGTGTGAAGAAGACGACTGCTTGGATTCAATGTATGATGATCCCGAAGACTGATTGGAAGAAGTCCCCGGTAAAGATTCTGACAATGACTCTGATGAAGAGCTTGAATAAGATTTCATGAATGATGATCGCGAAGACGATGATAAATTCGATGAATCTGATGATAAGTCTTGTTTGCAATCTTCCTGAGTAGTTGATCATTTTATTTTCTCGTTGAAGTAAATGTTATTTTGATCGTTTGAGCAACTTGACGGCATAGATATTGCGTAGGAGTTATTTTGAAATGACAATCCTTTATTATATCTTCTGGTTGATTTTCTTATGCCTTCAATTGAATGAGATGGGCTAATGTTCATGCGTGCAAAAGTTGATCATGATTCTCCGAGGTGTGACCGTTCAAGCAATCCAGGAAAACATATGATTTGCATGAATGACCGATTCGAAGTCAAAGTACTGAGACTGCTTCCAGTCACGGTTATGAACTGTCAGTCCCTAATGTCATCATTTTTCTTCCGTGTCACCAACATAATCTGATTTGAGATTTAGGGTTTCAGTAGAAATCGCAACTGATTTGACCATCTATGGAGGATAAGTATCCACCATGTATTGTGTATTGACCTTCAAAACTTAGGGTTTTCCATTCATACAAATACATCTTCTTCCATTGTTGACTTTTAACCGAACAGAAGAAATTTCAATCATAATCATACCTCATAATGTCTGACAGCAGTTCATCTTCCCGAAGTTTATTTCTGTCAAAACGAGGAATTGAAACTCCCAATCTGGTATGAAATACTCTTTCTCTTTATTTCAATTGTGCGCTTAATAGCTGACCATGAATATTTGTTGCGGATGAATCATGATGATCGATTTACATCCACTCCTTATAACTTAAAACCCAAACGAACTGTGAAGGCACCTGCCCGCTTCAAATCCGCTCGTACGGACGCCAGAATATCGTTGCAGGTTGATGTTGAAAAGAGAAGAGATAGAAAGTCTATGACTGCAGCTGATGATGATGATCACAACCGTGCTGGCGATAATTCAATCAACTTTCTGGATGTTGATCCTAGGGTTCGTGTTCATGAGTACCCAACGGCTGGACTCCCATTCGACACTCCCATGGTAAACATTTACCCGGACAATCAACTCGTTGGCGGCTTCATTGTCCCCAAATGTTATGCATCTCTTTATACCAAGATCTGGAAGAAGTATGGACATATTGCCACCACTGAAGTATGGAGAAACTTCTTGGCAACTCTTCTGACTACTGTTGTTGGACTGTTCCCAATGATCGATGAGATGAACAAGAAGAATTTTTGCGATGTCGAGAATAAAGAAATTTATCGATGGGATGACATGATTTCGAACTGTGAGACTTTGAGATTCAACGTAAGTTGGCCCGTCATCAGCTCGAGGTCATCAAGATTGATAGAGTGGCTGCTGCTGCTAATATGATTTCTGCTACAACTGCTATCATGGAGGAGGAGAAAGCGCTCGCACTGGAGTCGATAAGGATTGAGAAAGCTGTCCAGGATTTGAAAGTGAAGACTGAAAACTTTCAAAAGAGGCTTGAAATGGCCTTTAGTAAAAATTATTTATTGTCGGATGGTTTGCTCTGAGTGAGCGTTTGAGATTTTTTTTTTTTTTTGAATAAAGTAGGATGATTGATTGATGAAGGAACTTTTGTTAGATTAATGAAATCAATTTTGGATTTTGAACGAATGAGCATATTGCATACTCTTTGAAGGAATGGAAATTACATTTTAAAATTAAAATAATTGTTTACTGATCGTTCAGGCATAATATGCTTTGAGCCACTTTCCATTGATGATGTTTCCTTCCACCCCTCCATTAACGACCAAGATTTTATAATATCCACTTAATACTGCCTTGATGATTACATACGGTCCTTCCCATTTTGTAGAGAACTTGGGAGCAGACATGTCTTGTTGAATATGCTTTGCTATTTTTTGAACCAAATCTCGTACTTGGAATGTTCGAGGTCTTACCATTTTGTTGTATGCCCTGGAAATCCTTTGTTTGTAAGCTTCCACATATTTTTCTACCTTGGCCCTCCTTGACTCGAGCATGTCCAATTCAGCAATCCTTGAATTAGACACTTCGGCTTTATCCCATTGTACTCTACTGGCTGCCACAATCCTTGCAGAAGGGATCTTGATCTCGGCTGGGAGAATGGCATCGGCACCATAAATAAGGGAATATGGTGAAGTTCCAATTGAGCTCCTTGGTGCGGTTTTGTAGGCCCACAGAGCCATAGGTAGTTGTTCATGCCACGTTCGAGGGTTATCATGAACTGTTCCACTGAGAGTCCGGATCAAAGTCTTGTTGCTACTCTCCGCTTGTCCGTTCCCTTGGGGATAGTACGGTGTAGAGAAAATCTGTTTGATACCATATTCTTCAAGCAACTCTCTCACATGTTTGTTGGCAAAAGGAGTTCCATTATCTGTGATGAGATGTTTAGGAACACCAAATCTGCATATGATGTATTCCTTGACGAAGGCTGCAATAGTGACTCCAGTAGTGCTTCGAAGGGGAATAGCTTCAACCCATTTGGTGAAATACTCAGTTGCTGTGATGATGTATTCATGTTGCTTCGAAGACGCTGGATTGATTTTCCCAATGATGTCCAGTCCCCAGCTGTAGAAAGGCCATGGACTGCTCACAAAATGTAATGGGAGACAAGGAGTGTGAATGAGGTTACCGTGGACTGGACATTGATGACATTTGTGAACATAGGCTGCTGCATCGTCTTCCATGGTCGGCCAATAATATTTCTCATGGATCTGGAGAAATAATTTCCTCTTTCCCTGGTGTTCTCCTTCGTGCATTTCTCTCAAAATTGTTGGAATTTCATGCTCGGCCAAGCATCTCAGTAGGTTCCCACTAAAGCTTTTGTGATACAAAATCCCTTCCAGATAGACAAACCGCTTAGTCCTCTGGGTGAGTTTGTTACTTCTTTTTTCTCTGATGGTAAATTATTATCGCGCGGATACTTGATGTAAGGCTCTCTCCAGTCCCCAGTATGATGGACTTTTAGAGCTTCCAAATGATGAGGTGGTGTCTGACAATTGGGACAAGATCCTTGCAACATTCTCGACTAAGCTTCCATGGAGGGCCATTAGTACCCGAGCCTTTGGATCCTCCTGTAAAGTGTAACAACCAACGTTTGTCCGCATATTTCCTTAGGTATGCGCTTGAGTTGCTCGCTCACTTCTTCATCTCTGAGATATCGTGACAAAGATCCATTAGGATTGCGATAATATAATGCTCCGTGTAGCAGGAAAAAGTTCTTCAATTCCTTAAGGCTAATTTTCCCTTCTGTAAGAGAACTGCTCAGTTTATGAATGATAGGGGCTCGCTAGTCGCTTGTTTGAGCATCTTCAACTTGAGTGAGCCAGGTTGATGATACAGAACGCCTTTGTACAGTAATGGACTTCTCTGACCCTTCAAATTGCAGTTTGGATGTAAGAGTTTCTAAACAGTCAGCTTTTCTGTTGTTGGTACAACCAGTATGGATGATCGTTGCCTCAGAGAAATAAGCTAATAGACGTTGTGCTTTGGCTCTGAATGGAGCAAGTGCTAATTTTTTGAGAGAGTACACGCCATTCATCTGATTGACTAACAACTTTGAGTCTCCTCTTATCTCCAGGTGCATCGCTCCTGCTTGCTTGGCCAAGGATAATCCCAGCAAGAAGGCTTCATATTCCGCTGAATTGTTGGTGTAGTGGAAATCTAATTTGAATGAATGAGAGAAGACCTCACCGGATGGGGATACTAGCAAGACGCCCGCTCCACCGGTATCATTGCTAGGAGTGGCTGATCCATCAAAGTATAACAACCATGTTTCCTCTTTAATAACCGAGATTTCTGGAAATTCACCAGGCACATCTTCATGTAGCAATGTGATGTCTTCCCCTGGAAAGGCGGCGAGTAAGTCTGTAACTGCTTGTCCCTTGATTTCTTTGGGTGAGACACACGCTATGTCAAACTATGATATCTGTAGTAACCATTTTGCAGGTCTGCCTATCAAAGCTGGTTTTGACAGTAAGAATTTTACAGGATCAGCTTTAGCAACAAGTACAACTCTGCTTGACAGCAAATAATGTCTGAATTTCTGAATCACATGAACCAATGCTAAGCATGCTCTTTCGGCTTTAGGGTACTAGAGTTCAGCATACCTCATTGTACGGCTATAGTAGTAGATCAGACGCTCGATACCTTCTTCATACTCTTGAGCGAGAAGAGCCCCAATAGCAACATCACTAGAGGTCGTGTAGAGTATCAATGGTCGTCCTTACACCGGGGATTTCATGACAGCGGGTGATAATAGTATCTGATGGATCTTTTGAAATGCATCTTGTTGGATAGTCGTCCATATAAAATTTGCTCCCTTCTTCAGTAGAGGAGTGAATGAAGCGATAAGCTGAGCTAATCCAGGAATGAAACGTCGGATGTAGTTTACCTTTCCCATAAAGCTCTGAAGCTCTTTCACAGTGCATGGAGGAGGCATGGTGGTAATAGCTTTGGTCTTGTCTGGATCGCCTTTGATTCCTTCTGTTGTGACCTGGAACCCTAGAAACTTCTCTGAAGAAACACCAAATTCACATTTCATGGGATTCATCTTCAATTTGTATTCTTTGCATCTTTCAAAGACTTGTCTCAAAACATCTAGATGGGATGATCGAATTTTTGATTCAACTACAACATCGTCAACATAGTCTTCTACTTGTTTCTGGTTGTAGCCGCTGTAACCATCCATAAATGAGAACATGCCATGGCCACTGGTTGCATCAACGAGTATTTCGATATTGGGCAAAGGAAAATCGTCCTTCGGGCAGCATTTGTTCAGGTTTCTGAAATTTACACATCATCCGATCTGACCATTTTTCTTCTTGACCGATACAACGTTTGCTAGCCACGTCGGATGTTGAATGGGTTTGATGAATCCTGCTGCTAGTAACTTCTAAACTTCAACTTTAATTTGTTCATTAACTTCATGTCTGAACTGTCTGGGCGGTTGTTTGACAGGCTTGGAGCCAGGAGTTATGTGCAAGTGATGTGTGACCAACTTGTCGTCAAGATCGGGCATTTCCTCGCGTCCAAGCAAAAATATCTTGATACTCTTTCAACAGGCTTATTAATCCTGTTCGTTCCTATGGTGACAGTGTAGAACTGATAGATTGGTATTGGATTTTCCTCTGTTCCGATGTTGATTGTCTCAAGATCATCAATAGTGGAATCCGTGCCATCCTGTAACTGTCGTGGGGCATCTTGAATTTTTTCATCAGGTGATTGCTCGCTCTGACATAATTCTTTAGGGCGGGGAGATTTTTCATCGACCTCCCCTGTTAATTGCTAATCTTTGCGTCGAAGATAAATGACTCTTCCTTCCGCATCATAGCTGGTTATAAAGTTGGATTTCTTATGAGTCGTAGCTTGATCCTAGTGATGCTTGAGCGGTGTGGCAGATGGCTTGATCGGTTTAGCACCTGAAAATGATGACTTGTCAGCAGCTTTCTCAATAGACTTCCAACCTGGGAATGGAGTATTGTAGATCTTGCTTGGATGTTCGGGGATGCTTTTTGGTGGTTCTAGGAACTCAGCATCATAAATCAGAGCATAGGGAGAAGCTGAGGCTGCAATGCGGACGATCTTGTTGTTGAGCAAAGCTTTCATACATTGATAGTATGTCGAGGGACCAACCTTGTTATCATAGAGCCATGGTCTCCCGAGTATCATATGGTAGTCAGGCTCCTTCTAAATCACATAAAATTCGATCGTCGATTGAATAGGTCCCACTTTCAGATCCACATAGGCGTACTCGTGTGGCTCTGGCTTCCTTCAAAACCCGTCATCAATATGGGATGATTAACGATTTTTCTTTGTGGGACTTTGGATACCTTGAGAGTCTTCATAGATATGAGATTGGTAGAAGAACCGGTATCGACAAGAGCTCTCCTGAATTCAGAGTCCTAGATGAGAGCAGTCACGTACAAGGCTCGATTATGCCCTTCCTCTACCATTCGATCTTCTTCAGTGAAGGTAATATTGTTCATCGAATGTTCGGACACCATGGACACTTCTTCGACTATTAGAGATGATATAATTATTTGTACATCAGATGATATCTGGTTGAGTGCAGCAAACATTTTCGTACGCTGGTCTCTTGAGAAGTGCAGGAGTTCACATAAATTTTCGATTAGATGTGTAACTTCCTGATCTACCAGCTTCTTGTAAGTAGTGAAACTGTTGGTTTGAGGATATATATTAGTGGTGTCAGGAGATGAACGTTCTACCACATGAGATCCCAAAATCCTCGTTAGATCCACCATGCAGTTGAATAAATTATCGATTGCTCCTTTCAACCGATTTATATTTATTTCCAAAATTTCTTGCCTCCGTGCTAGCTCAGCTAATGATGGAATTTCTCCATCGTATGCATCGATAAAGAGAAAGGGAGTAGTAAATTAGGAATGACGAAGATTACCAGAATCGTTCGAATGAGCATGAGGAGCATCATCGTTCGAAAGACTCTGACCAGAATCTGGGATAGTTAGACCTAAGACCAACCATCTTTGTGAAAGTTTGAGATTGTAACAGAGATATTAATCTCCCACTGTGGTCGCTAATCTGTTGATGGGGAAAAACGATTTGCTGGTTTTCAGGAAGTGGAGAGACGACCATGCGGACGGAGGATCCTCAACCGAGAAAACTACCTAACCTCAAACAAATGAACTGCACGTGAGTGCTTTGAGTTCAAAAGATCAATCTGTAGGACTCCGGCCTAAACCAAGAAATGGCCATTCCAGAGTCAATTCGGTCACAAAGAGGGAAGAGGGTTGATCTGTAGGAGGGAAGCTAAGAAGTGTGTGAGATCAATGATTATTAAGGATTGTGAATGTGTTGTGGGTTTCTGCAAATGAACTGCTGGGTTCGAATAAGTTTGAATTCTGCTTTGTTGAGAGTGATTGTTAAGATGAGAATTGTTGTGTAATTCACGTATATATGTTCTGTTAATCATGAATTCAGAGAACTTATTTATATTGCTAGAATGTGGACACATTGATCTCCAGTAAGTGTGACGGTTGTTTGAGTGAAAGAGTGGGAAAGCGGGAGATCGTGGTTTAACCAGTTCCATGTCGTGTAGAGACTGGGTTGATCGTCCACCCACTACTTTGCTAACTTCCTCAACCGCTTGCACGACTTACTCACATTTCTCATCGTGGATGAACACACGTACCGTAGGCCTCCAGACAAAAACCCGAATTAATATCCCCCCATGTGACGTGATTGATGTCTCACGAACGTGGAGTCTGCAAGGCAGAAGTATATTTGATTAGTCAGTCGTTGACTTGATTAGACGATGAGTCTAAGTATTGTTCATTCGAGCATGATTGTAGAATGCTCTAGGATTCATGAATTGAACATGTCTGCTGGGACGTATAGTTCTCGAATGAATGTTGATAACTGGATCAACGTGATGAATATTGATAGTCTGAGAAAATATTGCTCGTATGATGAATTGTTGAATTACCGAATATTGATAGTTGAATCAATATTCCTCGTCTGAGAAAATATTGCTCATTTGATGAATTATTGGTAGTATGACCAATTAAAATATTGGTATCTGGACCGAATATTATATAATTAATCAAGATGTTGATTGCTTGATCAACATAAAAAGTTTAGTGTTTGAACTTGCTCAGAATTATGATTTGCAGATAGTTCAGTTCAAAACCCTAATTTTGATCGATTGTCGATCAATTGATGATTTACTGAAAATAAGTCACTGAGTGAAGGAGGGACCGGCTACATGAGATGATGGCCGACCATGTAGCGCACGGGTGCTCGAGTGAGCATGCACCAAAGTCCTTTGTTGACCAGTTGGTGAAAGGATGATCAAATGCTAGTTTAATCATTTATTAAAATAGTGCTCGTCTGAGCGTTAGGTAATAAAACTTAATTATGGAGAGATGAGGACCGGCCAAGGGGTCATGGGACCGGCCCTTGGTGGTCGTGGGACCATCTAGTGGTCGATTGAGCAATTTCCAAGTTGGTTGGAGAGAGTTTGGACCCAATATGAACTGTTGAAAGCTAATTAGGTAAAAATTATGAAAGAGTGTGGGACCGGCTCCTTGCAAGCCTAAGGGCCGAACTTAATCGGTCAAGGTGGCATGCCCGTGTCACCATACTGCCCGTGTCTCAGTCCTGAGAGTTTTTTTATTTTTCTGGTGCGCGTTTGAGCAATATTTTTGACTTTCAGAAGAGTTTGATCTTGACTGAAACTCTTAATTTTGCTCGAATGAGCAAGTAGAACTTTGCTCGTGCGACCAATATTTTGAGAATATTAAAATAATAATATATTTAATTTTTGACGTGAGGAGCCTAGTCGGTCATGTGACCATTTGACTTTTTGGCTTTTCCATGGTTTGAGCAATATTTGAGAAAATATTGAAAAACTAGGGTTTTTGCTCAAACGGAGGAGTTTCATGAGATGAAGGAAATAATAATATGAGAAAATAAGGAATTGTAAGGTGTGGGACCGGTCACGGCTAGGGCATGGCCGGCCGTCTAGGTGGCCTGGTCCCGTGACACCTTTCCCTATTTTTTTTACTATTTTTTCATCGTTTGAAGGAAAATATGGAGAAACTAGGAGTTTTGCTCAGACGAAGGAGTTTGCTCAAACAAGGAAAATAATAAAATAAGTTAAAATAAAATAAAGTATCGGAAGAGGGGGACCGGCCTCGGGGCATGACCGGCCGGCCGGTGTGCCCGGTCCCACGCCTTTTGTTTATTTTATTTAATATTATTTTCCTTCCTATTTTGCATAGGTTCCTCGTTCGTCCATATTTTTGAACGCTCGTATGTTTGGGTGCTCGTTTGTGCATTATTGCTCAGTACACTTGCACCATTTTCTCAGGGCTTACTCGGTAGTGGTCCAAATTCAGTGAATATTTATTATTAATTCATGAAATTCAGCTGAGAATAATTCATGAAACGAAGTAATAAAAATTATTTGAGTATTTATTACTAATTCATGAAATTCAGCTGAGAATAATTCATGAAAAAGAGTAATAAAATGAGTTGAGTATCTATTACTAATCCATGGAATCCAGCTGAGGATCAGCCATGAAACAGAGTAATGAGATAGAATATATTATTTTCTAGTTATTCAGTTGATGAATGACACGCTAGAATTAACCTATTTGCAGAATTTAGATATAAGATAATTGAAGCATCATACTCATTCTGAGGGGGTGTATAGTCAGGGAACAACGAATAGCGTGACGTCCTGAAGGCGTTAGGCTCTATACTAGCATACAATGTTAGAAGCTGTCCAATCATTAAGAGATTCTATACACGGTCTCTCTACGTAGTCAGGGAACAACAAGCAGCGTGACGTCCTGAAGGCGTTAGGCTCTATACTAGCATGCAATATGTCTAGGAGCCGCCCAATCATTTATATGTTATTTAGAGGTGATGATGAAATGTGTGAAGCATCGAAATCTTAGCCGAGAGGCCTTTCGAGAAACATATTCATCATAGCTCTAAGAGGAACGTTCGCTCAGTCAGAGATCGTGAAATGGTTCACGGATCATAAAATATGAATTGTCACATATATTCCTGAAGCCGGGCCAAAAACATGCAGTATCATGATTTTACGATTTTAGCCCTTGCCGAAAATCCACCATCAACAAATCTCAACAATACTAACCTTCTTTCTCCATGTCAGTTCTCTTCAACCATTCACTAGTCAATAACATATCTATCAACACAACCCCAAACCACTATCACATGAACTCATCAATAAGAATTATAAATTTAACTAAGTCAATTAACAGATAGTTACCTCAAAATAGCTTCATACGAGCCGTGGTGACTAAATTCTTCTGTTCTTTGATCTGGTTTGGCAAACTATCTCAAGAGCATTAACAATCCGCCAATTCAGTTTAACCAATACCCAACAATCTTCATCATCCTCCCCAATTTCCAAAAAACCCTAAACAACTTCTTAATTCTTTCATCTCTGTAATTAAATTCAAACTTTGATTCAACTCTTATAACACCATACCCAGTCCATAAATTCTTCTTGTCAATCACTAAATCGAAGCTTCAATCGATCTCCAAACTCTAATTCTTAAATTTGGGGAAGAACAGAACGAAACCCTAATTCTATTCTTAAATCTTCTTTTCTCTAATTCAAACTCAAACTTCAATCAAACTCTTCAAAACTATCAAACCCACCTTTTAATTCAATTCCATAACCAACAACTTCATCTTCTGGTTCTTCTTTGAACTTCTTATAAAACCCTAACTCTTGATTCAACCACCAGAACAACTCTACTTCTTCAATTAAACATCAACCCCCTCGTTATTTAATCATTAACAACTCAATTACTTAACAACTTCATACTAATTTGAGTCTTAATCTAAAAACCCTAATTTCTGATTAACAACATCAGCTTCTTCTTCCCCGAACTCGATAAACATCAACACCGCCACCAACCGTCCATCCTTAACATAACTCCTACGATGGTCGATCTCACGTACCCGAGAAATTCTCAGAATCGCCGGAGAAGAAAAGAAGAGAAGGGCAGAAAAAGAATGAAAAAGAAGAAAGAAAGAAAATAAGAAACCGAGTTTATCTTCCCAAGTTAGAGATAAGGCTGACGATAATTATTAAGGCACCCAAGAATTTGATAAGGGCAGCCATGCGGTTTATAAGGGAAATGATAATTCTACCCTTCGTATAATCTGATGATTTCTTCTTCGTATGGTGTCCAAATGACACGCTCGAGTAGTGCATCTCGCATAACTTTTCGAGATCTAACCAATGATACTAGTTTTGTATTTAGATCATTGTTAGATTAATATCTATTAATTAACGTTCGTGTTAAACTAATCGAGTTATTATCGGCTAAGACGTTTCTTGACCGGTCTAACAGCGTTGATGAGTTTGAGGGTCTTTACAGCTTGGACCCGTAATGGTTCGGTAACTGAAAAAGCGGGGGTCAACCACACCCAATATTTCGTTCCGCAATCTGAATGGACTAACTCCAATATACTTTCAAGATAATCAACTAGACATTCAGACTCAATCTTTAGAAAAGTATATCAAAGAGTTATATCTCAATTTCTCAATTCAATCCGCAATCAAACAAATAGGAATTTGCGAGCCCGATTGAATAAGAGAAATAACTTGGACGGTATCACAAACCAATATCTAAGTGTCAATCAATTCAATCAACAACCCAAAGGCCAGATTCAAGAACTGATTGAACTTAACGCACAACCTGTGATATTTCAATTATATAAACAAATATAATGCGAAAAATAAATAACACAAACACCATAAATTTTGTTAACGAGGAAACCGCAAATGCAGAAAAACCCCAGGACCTAGTCCAGCTTTGAACACCACACTGTATTAAGCCGCTACAGACACTAGCCTACTACCAATGAACTTCGGACTGGAATGTAGTTGAGCCCTAACCAATCTCACACTAATTTGGGAGGATGTAAGAACCCTCAAGCTCGTCAACACTATTTGACTGGTCTAGACATGATCAAGAGACGTATTAGTCGAAAATAACTCGATTAGTTTAACACGAACGTTAATTAATAGGAATTAATCTAACAACGAACTAGATACGAAACTAGTACCGTTTGATAGATCTCGAAAAGTTACACGGAGTGGACTACTCGAACGTGTCAATCGAATACCATACGAAGAAGTAATCATCGAAATCGTGTGAAAGGAAAAATAGTCATTTTGCATCTAGACCGAGTTGCTGCCTGTATGATTTTTTTGGGTGCCTTAATAAGTTTTGGTCAGCCTTATCTATTCGAATCGAGAAGATAAACTCGATTTCTATTCTTTTTCTTTCTTCATTATTCTTCTTTTCTTCTCTTTTGTTTCTTCTTTTCTGTTTCTTCTCTTCTATTCTTCTTCTACGAGTGATTCGAGGGATGTTTGTGAGAGTTTAATTGGGGTGAATCAACTGATGAAGATAAGGATGATGAATTAGAAGATGATGTTGAAAATTACAGAAGTAAACAATTAGGGATTGAGAAAATGAATCAGGGGACCAAGTTAGGGTTTGTGGATTAATCTTTGGATTCGTGTGGATTTAATATGTTGTTTGAGTTGTTGGTAGATGAAGAACAGAAGGGTTGTAGTTGAATTAGAGTTGTGAAGTTGATTCAGTGGCGAATTATTGAAGAGATTTGAATTATGGTTTCTCAAGATGAGCTTAAATTTCAATTAGTGATGGATAAAAAGAGATTAAAGGACGGGTGTTGAAGAACACGATGTGAACAAGATTGTTATGGTTTTAATTTGGGTATTTGGTTACAGTGAAGAAGATCGATGAAGAAATTTAAGAATTGGGATTTTGAAGAAAAGATCAGGGAAGATGAAGTTGATATTCTCGAGGAATGATTAGAGATGGGTCTGATGTGAATTAGGGTTTTTGAGAATTGAAGATGGTGATGAAGGTTGCTGGGCTGTTGATTGTTTTGATATGATTGCTCAATTGGGTCAAGGGAAGGAGGAATCTGATTTCAATTTGCAGGAGTAGAATTATTGGAGGTAACTGTTCTTCTTAAAGAACTTAGTAATGTTATTTGATTTTCATTCCTGAGTTTGTAAGTTTGTTAGTTGGACTAAGAATTAAGATGATACAAGAGTTGAGGTTGTTTTTGAAACGAGTAATTGAGATAAGTGGCAGGGAAGTAGATTTAGTGATCTGAAGTAAAGATCATGAATATGTTGCTGGTATTTTTACATAGAAATAAAATTGTTAGTGTTGTATTCACTGGTGCAGGGCTAGCTGGAGTTGCAGCTGTTGGAGTTTTGGGTGCAGGTGTTAGTGAAATGAAAATGGAAAGTGTGATGAATGAAATGAATTAGAATGAATGGGATTACACTGAAGATATGAATGTACATGGGTGGTTCTGTTGAATGAATGTATTTGTTGTTGCAGTGGTGTTTTGGTGTTAAAGTTAATGGAACTGTGATTACAGTTTAGGGTTGTAATTTGTTGTAAGCTGAACTGGTAGATCTGGTGTTGCATTGTGGTGTTGAATTAGTTATAAATAATGGTGGTGATGTTGAAGTTACAGAAGATATGAGTGCTTGGTAGAGGTTTAGAAACTTCAGATGTTGGTGTTGTTGAGTGAAGGAGATATAATTATGGTTGTAATGGAGAGTTTTAGAGTTGCAGTGGCAGTCTAGTTGTGTTGGTCTTAGTTAGAGTTGAAACTTCAAAACTAAAGGGAGAGTTGTGATTGTTATGTGTATGTCTAGTTTGAGAAAATGCAGTTGTGAGAAAGGACTGATAATGGGAGTTCTAGGAATGTGGTTATCATATGAAGTGTAGATAAGAAGTTGAATCTGAAACAGATTGTGTTGAGTTGAACCTCTAGGGGAAAGCTTGCGACTGCAATTGCAGGTAAGCGAAGTTGTAATTGTAATTGTAGTTTGAAGTTTGTTTATATATTTGAACTGAAGTTTAAATGATAAAGAAGAAAGATATGTTGTAGGAATTGAAGCTGCAATAGAATTAGACCTATTAGTCATCCCAGTCAGATGTCTGACTAGTTTATTTAGCTGACTCAGTTTATCTGACTGAGTTAACCCGGTGACCCTGTTCTGAATCAGTCTAGTTGACCGACTTTGACTTTGACCAGTTGACCGACTTTGACTTTGACCAGTTGACTTGACCTTGGACTTGGACTATAGACCTGCCTTAGACGTTGACCGTTAGTTGACCTGTGACCATCAGTTTGGCCGTTAGTTGACTCAGATGGACCGAACCTTAGTTTATTGGGCTGGTTTAGTAGAGTTGGGCTTAGGACTAGTTTTCCTATAATTGATGGTTTGGACCTTTATGGTCTGAATTCGACTTCTTCTACAAGTTGTAGATATTCATAAGAGTTAGGTAATGGACTTTACAACCAATCTAATTGAATTAGTAGACCTTAGATATACTAAAGATAGATAATAAAAAGGTGTAGAACCATAAATGGGCTTAGAACCATTAAATAGATTTGTATGATTCTTGTATGAGCCATTTTGGCTAGTTTCTTAGAGTTCTTCTGTGATTAGCAGTTAGTCTTTATTAACAACGATCGATTCAAAGGATGAACTAGTGGATCGTGGATCTCGAGGTAGGCGTGGTTTGTCATCAAAAGAGGTGGGAATATATTTAACTCTTTTGTAACCATTGTTGCTTCTTTTACAAAAGTTTATGTTTAACAAATTCATGCATTGTCTGTTTTTGCATTTCATGCTTTGTTTAAATTGCATTACGATAATTCTGTTGATTCTGTTAATCTTTCCATGGTTTGGAAAGGACTTGTAATGTTTGTTTGTCATATGAATTGTTATGGGAAATAAGAATTTCCACTTGTGGTATATAGGATACGCTCATTCGCATTTATACCTACTTACTTTCTGCTTTTATGCTATGGCTAGGGCGATACACCACAGTATTATAATTTAGGTGTGTGACTGGTTGACACCATATTATACATTGTTTGAAGAAGGAGTTTGTCCATATACATGTTTGTTTATTTCAGTGACTTGGTCATTGTGAATGTTTGGGAAAACATTATTGTTTTCCAAATCTTGCCCATGATTACTTGAAAGTTAAATGTTATTCCTACTGGGCACCCCTTTTAGGGATGATGTGCTCACTCTTTCCCACTTTCAGTTTCAGAGACAGATCAGAGTTGCGCAGCGAAAGCTTCAAGGGTTGAGTTCGTTAGTTGGTTAACTTTTGCTATGTTTATTATGTTGTATATTATATTTGTAAACTAAATGACTATTGTATATGTATCATTTGAGAGGAGTTCGTGTATATATATTTCAGAGTGGGGCTAGTTTTGGGGTTAAGTGTTGTAGCAGATTTCTTAATTGAATGCTTAAGTATAATATTTAGATTCTTAGTGCCTCTTTATTTAGTTAATCTTTTGGATTAGTCAGTTGCTAGCTTTGGGGGCGCTACATGTTGGTATCAGAGTTCACTATTAGATCTTATATGGGAAACAATAAAAATAGCCAGTGTCAGATAGTGAAATAGATTAGTATAGAACTGGGTTGGGTTTGTGAGATAAATCTTAATCACTAAAAGCTATCAATAATTAAAAGGTTTATTTGATTGATTGATTTGTTTGCTTGGTAGTTTGTATGTGTAATGAAATAAAAATTGTAGGGTACACAAATAACTTTAGCTATTAGAGATTAGAAAGTAATTAGTCAAAAAGTGTGAACACGTAAGCAATCCTATACTAGAAAAATAGTAAAATCAGTATTATTGATAAATCTTGAAAGTCACATAGAAACTTATTGAATATCTTGACATATACGTAGAGTCAACAAATTATAATTACATAAATGTTAATAGTATTATTGGGACTTAATAATATTTGTAAGAGTAGTTAGAATAATAGTTTAATCATCAATGTTAATAATAATAATAAAAAACATAATAGTTATTATAAATGGAAATAATAGTAATAATAATTTTAATAAAGTAATGTTAACATTTATCAATTAGTATTATGTTGAACTTAATTTAACTAATATTTCGTTAAATCTATATACCCACAAAAATAATAATTATGGTTAGATAATTATGGAAAATTGATAACACTTATTTACGATTAAGTTTTGTAAATTAAACTAATTACAAATTAGAGATATATGTTTTGCGTCTAAACTAGATAGTTAATATAATACATTAGGCGTTAGATGTAAAAAGATAAGGATATAATATATAAAATATAAAGACTCAACTTGTTAATAATCTTGTACCGAAATTATCTTTAGTCTAACAAATGATCTAGTAAATCTTTAAAATAAAAAATAAATAAACATGAAGTAGTAATAATAGCATTCAGATACTTAGTGTAATATTAGAATCAAAAGAAAATAAATTCGTATATTGAAGCAAAATCGGTTTGATTCACTCGAATCAATTCATGAACATTATAGCCATGGTTTCCAAAAGATTGCATTCCTTATTATATGAATGTATTAGTTCATGGCACAACCGATTCTAGAACTTAACCAACTCAAGTATGCAAACGGGTACGCATACTTAAGTAGCCGAACTTGGACTGTGGCCGACAGTACACGAACGGGTATGCATACTATCACACATCCAAAACATCAGTTGAATTCAGTACGCGTACGGGTACGCATACAATAGTTTGCGGACTTAACCTGAGTTCGCCAGTACGCGTACGCATACGGGTACGCATACCAAGGCTCCCAGACTTTACCTGACCTCGCCAGTACGCATACATATTTGCATACTATACCGGTCTTGGATAAACATATATGCAAGTACGCATACTATGTCTATAATCCAATTATAGTTAAGTGTTCTAAACTCTATTTCACAAACTATTAGCATCAAAGCTATTTTCAAGTGATTGACATAATCAGTACGAAACATTCCGAGTCTACATCAAATGAGATGTTACAAGGCGATTTTTATATGATCATCTTTTGACTTTCGTCAAAAATATAAGATGAACTTGGTTAAAGCGAAAGCTTACCAACACATATTTCGAGAAATATGTAAGCGAGTTAAGCTTAGCTCGAAATATCAAATGTGTATAATCGAATACTATATAGCTATACGACTTTTGTCTCAATATAGGAGATAGAGTAGAAATAGACTTTCCGAGTGATAGATGAGTTTCAGTCTCCACATACCTTTTGTTGATGAAGTTCCACAAGCTCTCCTTAGTAGTTCTTCGTCTTTAATTGATGAACGCCGTGAAGTCTAAAGCTCAACTACACAATCTATTCTAGTCCGAGACATAGCTATAAGTAGACTAGAAATCAAGACTTATAGTTTTGATCACTAAACTTGACAAACAAGCTTGAGATAGCAACGCTTGCGAGTTTGACCGAGCAGTGCTCTAACAGTAACCCATAAAGGGAAACATGATTCCATTTTTAAAACCTTAACCAAGAGGTTCGCACACTGAGGAGAGTTAAAATAGTGTGATGTAAAAGGTATTATAGAACTACAAAGCATAAATTATCCTCAGATGGACTGAAAAATTCTGTCAAGCAATTTTATTTTATTTTTTTGAGGAATAATAAATTACAAAAATAAAACTAACCTATAATACAAAGACACAAAACTAATCATACCATTACTTGCCCCATTTCAAGTTATATACAAATGGGGTGGAGCCAATCTTGTTACCAAGAGGCTAGATGAGCAGAGGAACCCTCACGCACCTTTTTCGAACGATATTTGTAAAATGTACTAAACGTATAATCATAGTAATGATGATACTCAGGGTTAACTGAAATTTTTGACTCCTTTCTCTTAAGATTAAAGGAAGGATTTTTACGACAACTGGAACTTGCAACTCCATCAGTAAAAATCTTTTTATCGATTTTGACCGAGTTGTTGCCAATACCCGAATGCACGTCATGAATGACATAATCAAAAAATTTACCAGTACAACGCTTTTCCTTAATCGAAATTAGTTGTTCCAGAGATTTAAAAACGTTTTCAAAATCCATAAATAGATCTTTGTCAATTGATCCATCATGATAGTATTCCTCAAAAAGATTGATAAGCAGTCTAGAGAGGTTCCATATCCTTGCGCTTTTATTTACACGTTTCCTGCAACGAACCTTTTTAAAGGAATCTTTAGTTTTTCCTTTAGATTGTATTCCATCATCTAAAATTTCTAAAGTCTTAGATGATGTGAGATTTTTTTGAGAGACCAGAGGTCTGAAGAAAAATCTCTGAACAATCATTGAGGATTTCTAGTGTGCGTTACAGATGCACTGAACAAGTTTCCCAAAAAGATTCCCACGGGGACAGTTTATAGGATCAAACAAACACGAACTTATTAGGTTTATCGTGTTTGCCTGCTCTGATACCAATTGAAAAAGTGGGGGTCTAACAACCACACCCAATATTTCGTTCGGCAATCTGTATGGACTAACTCCAATATAATTCCAAGAGAATCAACTAGACAGTCAGATTCAATCAAGGAAATATATCCAAGAGTTATACCACTGTTTTTCAATGTAATCAGCAAATCAAACAGAGAGAATCCGTGAGCCTGATTAATATGAGAAAAAACTTGAACGGTACCAAAGACCAATGTTCAAATGTCAATCAATTTCAATCAACAACCAAAGGTTGGATTTACCAATTAATTGAACTACGCACAACCTGTGATATTTCAATTATATAGAAAATATAATGCGGAAAAGAAATAACACAGACACCATAAGTTTTGTTAACGAGGAAACCGCAAATGCAGAAAAAACCTGGACCTAGTCCAGATTTGAACACCACACTGTATTAAACCGCTACAGACACTAGCCTGATACAAGTTAACTTCGGACTGGAACGTAGTTGAGCCCTAACCAAGTCTCATACCTATTAAGGTACAGTCGTGGTCCTTACGCCTCTGAATCCCAGCAGGACTATACGCACTTGATTCCCTTAGCTGATCTCACCCACAACTAAGAGTTGCTATGACCCAAAGTCGAAGACTTTATAAACAAATCTGTCTCCCACAGAAAAGTTTATTCTGATAGATAAATTTGTCTTTCACAGAAATACCTACAAAGTTTTGTTCCGTGTTTTGATAAATCAAGGTGAACATGAACCAATTGATAATCTGGTCTTATATTCCTGAAGAACAGCCTAGAAATATCAATCACCTCACAATAACTTAACTATATGGTAGTAAAAGTTATTGTGGAATCACAAAGAATGAGACGAATAGCTTTGTGATTACTTTTTATATCTTACCTATCGGAGATAAATCCCGAGCAAATCTTAGAGAAGATAGTACTCAACAAGATAGAACAAGTAAGATCAGAACACGCAACTACAGAGAAAATAATTGGGTCTGGCTTCAGAATCCCAATGAAGTCTTTAAGTCGTTAACCTATAATGGTTTTAAGAAAAACCTAGGTTAAAGCAAAATCGACTCTAGTCGCAACTAGTATCATAAAGGAGGTGTGGGGATTAGGTTTTCCAGTTGCTAGAGTTCTCCTTTATATAGTCTTCAAATCAGGGTTAGATAGCTTTGAAACAAAGCAATCAATATTCACCGTTAGATGAAATCCTGATTTAAGATTCAAGTTAAGTTTGCTTAAAACCACAACAATATCTCTCCACCGTTAGATGGTCTTAGCTTGTTACACACAAATGAAATATACCTTCATTTAGATATGGGTAACCGTAATTAAACGTGTATATTGAGTTGGCTCAATAACAGTTAACCGAAGTTAGCAATACGAACACTTTTGTATTAACCACATTCATCTAACACTTCTAGATCAAATGAATCTAATTGTGTTACTCATAGAGTTGTTCAATTGTTTATATTCTCATAGAAGTATACAAGACACAATTGAAGCAAAGTAGGACTGATTCAAAAGAATCAATTCCTGAACATTTTTTCCACGGTTTGCAAAGATTACATTCCTTAATTTATAAATGTATTTGTTCATGAGTATGAAATCATACTTAACCGATTTTAGAACAACTCAGTTTGCAAACGGGTACGCAACCTAGAGTTCCAGACTTTGGTCATGTCCGACAGTTCACAAACGGGTACGCATACTGTCGTTCCGGACCGAACTCATGTGAAACAGTTTGCAAACTGGTACGCAAACTTGGTTCCCGTACTTTAACAGTTAAAACCGTTTGCATACGGGTATGCATACTTGGTTCTCGGACCTGAATCATATTACAACAGTTTGCATACTGGTATGCATACTGTGTTATATCCAGACAATGGTTTAATTGTTCTAAACTCCCATTTCAATCATTGAAACATCCTTAGAAGACGACAATAGCTGTCTCACACAAACTATTATCTTATAAGTAATTTTCAAGTGATCGAATGATTAATACGAAACATTCCGAGTCTACATCAAATGACTGTCTCACACAAATCATGTAAGATGTTACAAGGCAATTTTCACATGATCATCTTTTGACTCATGATTTAGTTTCCAACAAATAAATTGTTTCCAACTAAACTCGTCAAGAATAATGATGAACGTAGTTAAATTAAAAAGCTTTCCAACACATATTTCGAGAAAGATATAAGCGAGTTAAACTCAGCTCGAAATATCAAATGTGTATAATGTAAAAGTCTATATAGCTATACGACTTAGTCTCAATAGGGGATAAAATAGAATAGACTTATGAGTGATAGATGAGTTCAAGTCTCCACATACCTTTTATTGATGAAGTTCCTCCAAGCTTTCCTCAGTAGATTTTCGTCTTCAATAGATGAACGTCGTGAAGTCTAAAGCTCAACTACACATTTTATCCTAATCCGAGACATAGCTATAAGTAGACAAGAAATCAAGACTTATAGTTTTGATCACCTAAACTTTACAAACAAGCTTGAGATAGCCACGCTTGCGAGTTCGACCGAGCAATGCTCTAACAGATATAGGTCTGATCGAGTTTGTTGAATTGAGAAGAGACCAATATATATATATTGTCAAACATTTGACAAGAAATAATATGAAGATCAATAATGCTAATTCCATAAAATGATGGGGTTGACTGTATAAAATTCCGGAGACGCTCACGCACCTGATTCCAGAAAGTCTTATAACCGGAAGTCACATACGTCATCCGGTATGAATGTGGAAACAAGTAACTAGTTCCTTCCACTTGGGTATGATCCAAAAGACTCATAAGCTGCTGCACAATTGGTCTCCTGAGTCGACAAGAAGGAACACACTGATTAAAACCCATTTACGGGAGGTCCTGTCAATATTATACTTCTCAACTATGTATGTCCTTTGCATCATGGGTACCAGATGTCCTGGTATGATACTCAGAAGAGTATTATGAGGATCAACACCCTTCCTTGGCAGAGCAGCACGAGGAATAAGCTCATAGCTATTTTAATGCTCCCATGAGGCCACAACCACACTTGGAGGAACAATGTATTAACATATGATTCAACTTCCATATACCTATTAGAAACGATGGTCTCAACAACCAAATAGTCCAAGTGGGAATATAGCGACCCAGAAACAAGTTATCAATGGGAAGTTTCTCACCTTTAGATATTTTGACAGCGAGAGGAGCAACAAACGGCTTCACCAGAGAACCGTCTTCAAGTATGTCTATAGACAACCATAATGATAAGAAAACAACTATTGTCAATGTACCGTTATCAGGTCTAATGTGATACCTCTTAGTCAACCACCAATGCTTCATCCACTACGTATAACAACTACCCGGAATGCTCGATACACCATTGAATTCATTCATATTAGCTACTAAAGGTGCGCATATTTTATCCTCTTACACCATAAACTTATCTGGAGATTTCCCTACAGCCGGAAAATGCAACAGAACTGTCATATCTTCTAAAGTGATGGTAAATTCTACCAATATACATATAAATGTATGAGTAGTCACACACCATTGCGAAAGCAGAGCCACGATACTTTGTATATCATGATAAATGAAGAGTTCAACAGATACCCTAACACCCTTCGTAATTTGTGCTCTATCGAGCAAGGTTAGTAAGGTTGTACCCTCTTATCCTAAAAGTTGGAATGATTCAAAGGGAAAGGATAAACTTAAAGGAAGGAAGAGAACTAGATATAAACGATCAATAAATACAGAATATGACAAATTCGTGCAGGAATCGAATGGTGAGCTTACTGATGCTCACCTCAACACTACCTGATTGGATTGAAAGAGTGCATTCTTGTCTCATGTGCCCGTTAAAGATATATGAACTATGCACAACAAGGGCTTGGAAAAAACTAACCTTAGCTTGTGTATTGAATATTATTACTTGAAATTACATTTTCTTTGATGTTTGTTTTTCGTAATAAAGTGGGGTTCCAGTTTATGATATCTTTTGTCGATTGTAGCCATTTAAATAAAAAGAGAATAACAAACAGTAATCTCTAACTGTTAAGCATTTGTTCCATATTGAGACCAGTCCAGTAAATGGGTCACGTATCATGTCCGGTTCTTGACCTAGTTGTGAAACTGTAATGTCAAATTTATTCTCTATGCAGTATATGTAAGTCATTCCATGACTTGGTGCTACCACATTGCTTATAGTGAGTCCAAAATTTAATGACTCGACTTGGTTATCAATGAATCTTATGCTCTCGGTATGAAATTCTCCCTGCCTATCTGACTCCTAAACAAGAGACGAGAATACGATCCATGAGAATTTATACCTGACTAGCTGAGATAGTATGCTCTTAGAAAAATTATCTAATCATATAATTGATATTTAAACTTAAAAATTCGGGCATTAGTTGATGAGGTGTTCATATATTTTTGGGACACCTATTTTATCTCAATTTAACATCTTCATTATTCTCCATTTAATAATTCTAAAAGTTCTGAAACTCCATACGGTTGGTCATCTTCATTTTCTATTCTCACATTATTTTTGGATTTCTTCCAAAAATTTCTTGTGAAGTGCTATATATATGTGATTTTTATGAATATCAAGAACACATTACTTAAGAATTATGGAGCCTCCAAGCACAATCTCTTCTAGTGAGACCTGTACTCATATGGTTGTTGAAAAAATCTCAATTGCTAACGAAGATGAAAAATCCTACTCTAAGGAGAAAGATTCGTTCTTTAAAAGGAAGAAGATGAATATGAAGAAGCCAATAAAAAACTGCTCTAACCATCAAAGATTTGCAACTCTTATTGAGGAAATCAAGAAGACTAAGGTGGAAGTGCAGTCCCTTAAAGGTATTCCTGCAAAAGTCTCTCGAGATTCAAGAAGAACTTGTCAAACCCCAGTCTAATAGATTTGAAGGACCCAAAATCCGTAATCATGAAACCTATGTTCCAATAATGGTTGCTGACAATGAGTTCGAGAATGATGAAGACTTCTTTAAGGATTTACCTTTCTAGTTAACTCCTTGTAGAAATTTATTCTTATTGTTTTAAGGAAGAACACTAGCTTTTGAAGCAGCCTATTTATGTGTTCTACAGTAGCTAGTTCAAATATTATCATCTTCTAATTATTAAAGTTTATTTAGTTCAATTTTACTTTGGACATGATTGCAATACCTAATATTTATCGATTATTATGTGTATTGATTATTTTGGAAGATTTTTTCTTTGCTATCATATTTCTGGTGATTATAACGGATATCTCATATGTTTGCATAAGTTAAGATCTTAAATTTTTTCGGTCACTGGCTAAAGAGGAGTAAACTATTTTGATAATTGCAATATTGATCTTTTCACAATTACAATTTGTGAATATATTGCGGGATTCCATAAGATGGTCTTAGTTATCGCCCTTCCTCCCCGAAATTGTAGATGGCACGAAATAAGATCAAGAACTAGTCTTCCAGTTCGTACATGGCTAGAAGATATAATTCTTATGATGAGTCGTGTCGCTAAAATTATGCTTTTTGTTCGTAACTGGCCTAGAGAATAATTTTTGTCGATGTTATTTTTCTCATGAAAGTAATGTTTCTTAGTGCATCCAACATTAAGATCGTTATTTTTAACTTCTTTGTTAGTAACTAGCGAGAATAGAAAAAAAAAATTGGGATACATTTGTTAATGTTCATGAAATCCATCTCTTGTAGTTAGAGAAAGGTTGCTCATGTTGTTCTCTTGAGAATGACATAAAATGGGGGAGAGTTCAATTTGAACTTGTGTATAAACGAAGACATGTGCGAGAACTTCATCAACAAAGAAGTATGTGAAGACTGACAAATCCTATTTATTCATGGCATTTACCAGTCTAACAAAAGTGCATAGATTCAAAGGATATAGTCAAGTTTTTTTAGGCATATATCTGTATGTATGAGCTTACTTTTAAGATAATATGGCAAACACTTGGCTTCATAAAGGTTTTAGGGAATTTAGATAAAAAAAAGAATCAAAGAACATTATTTCTTTCCCAATTATTTCGAATGTGAATCATTCCTCGTTTTCTTTAAAGAAATATTTGAGGCTTGGTAATGGTTTGACTCAAAAGAAATAGAAAATATATTATCAAGCTATCACAAGTTTTAGGTATTTGTTTTGGGTAGACAGAAAAACAATTGAGAAATGTACAAGGCTGCAAGGTAAGTAAAATTTAAAAATGTAGGTGAAAACCGGAAAAGGAAAAAAAGGTAAGTAAAATTTAAAAATGTAGGTGAAAACCGGAAAAGGAAAAAAACAAAAACAAAAATGCATCCCAAATAAACAGTGAGAGGAAATATTTACAACACGGAAACCTTATCCATGTTAATGCCACAAAAAAAATAGATTCCATGATATACCATGTAAACCAAGTGAGATATTAAAGCCACAGTTCTGTTTAGATTGGACGATAAAGATTAATACAATGGCCCATCAAAACTAACCGTACCAGCTTACCCGTACCTTACCTTAACCTAACCCTACCGGACCCGTCTAACCTTAAAAATCAAACAAACTGAACTTCTTAGTTTAACCTAGCCTCACGTCCCCAACTAACCCTAAACAAGCGAGATTCTCTTTAGAGATTACCTTAGACTAGTGATGCCACCTAACCACGCAGGGTTGTAGGCCCGCTGACCCTAGATACGGGAGAAACTAAATATTAGCTTAACCTAACAACCTCGTAGGTGTTGGCTAACTACAAAATGGTTGAGCCGAATGATACCTAGTTATTATTAAAAATAAGGATATTTTGAAGTAAGTTTCAGAACCCCTTATCCTTATATTTTTATAAAATTTAGTTTACTCTTAATTAATTAGTTATTTGTTAATATATAATAATTGAATTAGAGTTGGTTGTAGAGTTAGTTTAAAGAGAAGAAAAAGAAGAAGAAGTTTTGAAGAGAAAGTTGAAAAAATCTGTGGTTTTTAGAGATTAGGGGAAATGAGTGATTCTAGTGAACAATTTGATGTTGTTGAATCTTATGGTTATCGAAAAGAAAGGGTTTACATTGCTTTTGATAAGAAACGATTTAGTGAGAAACCTTAATCAAGAGGATGAAGGTTCAAATGAAGAACCAACCAAGAAAAATCAATAAGTTGAAGATACAAATACTCCAAATACTAAGGTACAGGTCTGAATGAGATGGAATTCGATTTTTTTTGTTTAGCTCGGCATTGTTAAAAGTGGGAAGACTCAGAGTCGGCATGGCAAAATTATGAATGCCATGCTGATTTACAAGAATGGAAAAACTCGGAGTTGGCAGTTAGGGAAACTGCTTATGGACAGATGGATGTCCATAGGTTATGCAATCAGTTGTACATTGGTTTGGATTTGATCTTAGCGTTATAAATAACCCAGAAATCCATTATATTCAGTAATTTTCGAATAAGAGAGGCACCATTGTTGTAATAGAGTGAGTTTAAGCTTAGTTGGCAAGAAGCTTGTAAGTCCATTGGTTGGATATGATTTTTGTAATCTTCCCCTAAGTCTATGAAAATGATTTCATGGGCATAAGCTTATGTGTCTTCTTTTTGTTCGTAACTTGTTTCCATGCTTAATCATGGCACAAAGCTATGTTTATTATGGGTTTGAACCGAAATTAAAAGGGAAAATCAAATAAATCTTTCGTTACCTATCTATACTATTATTGTTAGAAATATTGTTGTTTATTGTGCAAACTCTGCCGATGATATAGTAGTATAGTTGTAAAATCATTAAGTGATGATACCAGTAATCTGAGCTCGAGACTCGTCAACACCAAATTCTTTACAGTTGGAAGTTTATTCATACGCAAAAGGCTGAGCATAATATTTTACTCGTCGGTAATAAATAGACTGTAGAGGTAGCGTATAATTTTCACTGATGAGGTGGACTTAACGCACCCCGCTTTTCTCTCTCTAAAATGTTCCTACTCTCTTAAATTCGCAATTTCGGTCTGATTACATTTGTTCTTTCTCGGTCTCCTCCTTGCTCGCTTCCTCACTTTGGTTTCTTAAAAAAGAGAAAGAAAATCCTAAATTTCTAGGGTTAGGGTTTTATCAGGGTTTTCAAAATTCCGCGTGGAATTTTCTTCGAAACTGGGTAAGTAATTGTTCTTTTTCAATGATTCAATGTCTCATTTAGGAACAAGAACGATCGATTGCGTTCCTCAATCACTCCTCGATCGTATCTCTTCCAAAAGAAAATTAGATGAATATGATGAAGACCAAGAATACCCTGATTTAGTTTATGTGAAGATGAAAAGAGATGATTTTGATGCTAATTATGATGTTAAAACTAGGGTTCTTGATGCTAATAATCAATCAGTGTCTTCTTATACTAGTAGCAGTAGTAGTACTAGATATATTGGGTCTTCATCAAAGGCTTTACATTTCTTCGTGAGAAACATGTCTGGTGGTAATACAAAGGTTATACATGCAAATTCTGATGATACAGTTGAATCTGTTCATGAACAAATTAGAAAAATGACTGGAATTCCTGTGTTTGAGCAAGGTTTAATTTATAGAGGAAAGCAACTTCAGATGGATAAAACCCTTGAAGATTATTCGATACAGAACGATGCACAACTTCAATTGGTTGGAAGGATGAGAAGTACTGAATATCCCAAAACATGGAAAGTTGTTAATCAGTTGATCTCAACAATATGTAGTCTTTGTAGAGGTGAACGTCGTTGTGCAAATACTGTTGTCGGTGATGTTAAATTTTTTATTGATATGGCTTCGATATTTAAGATAAGAAAAGATAATGATGTGAGTTTTGGTCATATTCAGATATTTGTATCTGCAGGAGCAGCAGCAGCTCTGGTTATGATGTTTGTTTCACCGGTTGCAGGTAACAAAGAGTGTGCTGAAGAGGCGATCCAACTCTTTTTAAACCCTACTCTTGATACTGAAACAAAAGAATTACAAACTCATTCTGTTCCCGTCATTTTGGAATTCTGTAAGTTGCTTAGTAAAACATCTCAAGACAATCCACTCTATATTTCTTGCCGAAACACTCTGGGGACAATGTTGGAAACTATTCAAGTCGTGCATAGGAGTAGATGTTTTAACTATGCGGAGGCATCTGTTGTCATTCAGGAGTTGTTTCCATTTGTATCTGAGCTGGGACGCAAGGTGATAAAGGGTTTAGAGTCTTCTATAAATTCACCCCAAATTGCTGTGATGTCATTATTAGGTGATGTTCGTGATTTTAATGCATTCTTGATTCCCTTGCGTAACGCAATTGAGGACCAGTTAGGCGGGATGGGTCATCTGCCTATTTGTTTGACCAATTTACGCCCCTGTTATATCGTTGAGCTAGGATCACTTCATGTTATTTTCTTAGAAATTCTTGAAAAAATTGATGAATGCTTGAAAATAATGGAGATACCGGTAAGCAAAAGTACAGGGGAAATTGATAGTCTTCGAAGTGGGTGGGGTCAATATCTTTCTATTTTGAAGGCACTGAATACTCTTTCCAAACTTTATAAAGGTGCTGAAGAAAATGTTCTCTCAGTTCTGCGGTCAAGGCAGGTTGCTCTAAACGCTCTTATTAGGAATTCAAGGAGGAGCGAGGATCATCGTTGGATTCTTGAGCATAAGGATTTGACATCTTTTGAATCTAGGAGGCATTTGACATTGATGTTGTTGCCTGAGTTGAAAGATGAATATGAGCATTTGTTTGAAATGCTTATTGACAGAGAACAGTTATTGGCTGAATCATTTGAGTATATAAGTAAAGCTGATGCTAAGGATTTGCATGGTGGTGGACTTTTCATGGAGTTTAAAAATGAGGAAGCGACTGGTCCTGGCGTTTTGCGAGAGTGGTTTTGCTTGGTCTGTCAAGCAATATTCAATCCACAGAATGCCTTATTTCTACCCTGCGAAGACGACAATAGAAGGTTCTTTCCTAATCCAGGTACGCTTTCATTTTCAGTATCATTTCTCTCTTGTCATTTTTTTGTTACTTGTAGGAACATGTCTAATTAATCATAACACCAACAGATTAAGTATAACACCAGTATACCAAAATTCTAGATCAAATGTAGCAATTTGGCCATTTCGTAAATAAAAAGCTACATTAAGGTTCTGAAATTTTGCCAACTAACAAAATGTTTTGCATGTGATCTTACATGGTCTGTTACCCAAACACAGTTTAATAGCAGCCAACGACAAGTCCAGTAGTTGGACCTGTTTTACACACAGTTTTTTTCTATCGGAAAGTTTAACTGCAGCATCATATAAAGCTCTATTGACATGTATACCTGTTACTCTATTAGAGATTATGAACATATTATTATTATCATTGCTGTGTTAGTGTAATCCCTTACATCCTTCCACTGCTCGAAGGCCATTGACTAAAATGTATAAGATATCATGCTGTCTTACAAAAGGCAACCTAAATGATAGCATTCAGTACACTCTGACGGAAGCATCTGCCGTCCTTTAGAGTTCAGACGCATGATTTTCCAAGATATTCTCTTTCCATTTATGTGTATCAGTTGAAGCTTTATCCTTCATAGTTGTGTGCTTGTTATGTTCAATCATTTTTGTGAAGTTCATTGCTCGTTTCTGATTTTGGTACAAAATTATCTTCTTGTCGAAGGACACTCAATTATGTCTAGCCCTAGCTCTAACTCAAGAAGCCCCAACTCCAGTATTTCTCATATACATTTTTTATATTTTGACCTCATATCTGTATCTGCATATATATATATATTGCACATCGACCTCATCATTCGTATCTACATGTAGAAGATCATGTACTAGATCGTCATAAGTACTGCTATATAGACAAAAATATCATGTATTGTTTTGTATTTTCGTTTCATTTTGCACATCTACGAAGACAACTAGAAGGTTGCAATCATGGCTTGCCATATCATTTGATCTGGTTGGGAGCCTTATCTGATTTGTATCGACTTGCACTGATTTGTCTGGACACCCTACTCAAGACTCGGGCAAGGATCCATTATATAGTCCATGGATAGGTTGAATTGGTCAACTGTAGTCCTTGACTTTTTCATTTGTCGGATCATTTTTTTCCCTTGGATAATAACTTTTCTCTTTCAGGAAAGCTCAAGTTCAGTCTCTATAGATGTACAAGGCACGTAATCCCTTTGTATAAACATCTAAGCAGAATCATTTAGGTCTTAGGTGTCAGATTATAGGTTTGAGATTGAAGATATACTTAGATACAGATTTCAAACTCTGATTTAGAAAATTACTGGGATTATGTTAACAACCTGAAGTTGAGTTATCCAACGATCTTATCCTGGTTTTCATGGTTCATTGCTTTCACTTAAGTTTTGAAAAGTTTCAACGCTTAAAATTTTAACCACTGTGTATAAAATAGCAGTATATTACGACTTCCTAAGCTTTTTATCGAGTTATATATAGATTTGGAGGTAAATAAAAAAAATACCCCTCATTTTCAGGATCTTCAAAATACCCTTTTGGTGTATTATTTAGGTTTCATGTCAAGTCAACCTCTGAAGGATGTTGGATTGACGTTTTCACACGCCAAAAAGTACTAGTAGTCTCCTGCCTCAAAAATGTACTGATTCATCTTCACTAAACTTCAAATGTGTGTACCCCTTGGGGATTTTTTACAAAGGAAGGTAAATTGAAGGGTGTTTAAATAGTGTTCCATAGATTTTAATGTCTGGGTAATTTTTTAGCAACAACTTTCTGGTGCATTCTTTGTTCCTTAGTGTTGCATCTTTTCTTTATTATTGATCACCAATTTTCGAAGTTGTTTGACTTGACATATATGTTGAAAAAGTATTTTAACTGCACGTACCAAAACATGATTGCTGTTTTCTGAGAAAAATTATTGCGGAGGAGCTGATATCCTCTATAAAACTCTAATTCATGAGAAGAAGAATGTTGATTGGTAGTTCATCTTGTACTGATTGCAGCATCTGATGTCGACCCACTCCACCTTGAATATTTTCACTTTTGTGGGCGGATAATTGCATTATCGTTGGTGCACAAAGTGCAAGTAGGCATCTTATTTGATCGCACATTTTTCTTGCAATTGGCTGGAGGGACTGTTTCGTTGGAAGATGTGCGAGATGCTGATCCATCATTTTATTCAAGCTGCAAGAAAATTTTAGAAATGGATACTGAATTATTGGATATAGATGGTGGTTTGGGTCTAACATTTGTCAGAGATATTGAAAAGTTAGGATCTAGGGAAACTAAGGAGCTCTGTCCAGGAGGAAATAACATCGCGTTGAATAGCAATAACAGGGAAGAGTATGTAAATCTCCTTATACAGCATCGTTTTGTGAACTCGGTCTCAGATCAAGTAAGAGAGTTTGCTGAGGGTTTTTCTGAAATTCTTTGCGATGCATCCATGCGTGAGTTCTTTTTTCGAAGTTTAGAGCTTAAAGATCTTGATCGGATGCTGCATGGAAGTGATAGAGCTATATGTGTCGAGGACTGGAAGGCGCACACCGAGTATAATGGTTGTAAAGAAACTGATAGTCAAATCATCTGGTTTTGGAAGGTATAGTCTTCTTTCATAAGATT
Organism: Papaver atlanticum; assembly: GCA_023531105.1. Classification (NCBI taxonomy): domain Eukaryota; kingdom Viridiplantae; phylum Streptophyta; class Magnoliopsida; order Ranunculales; family Papaveraceae; genus Papaver; species Papaver atlanticum. The sequence continues at coordinate 1,865,366 of JAJJMB010010620.1, forward strand.
TTTGAGTTCTATATTCTTTCAATTTCTACTAGGATATGTTGTTTAATTTATGTCAGGAAATATCTTTCTCAAAGTAAACTAAGAAATGACCTGATAGGATAGCATAGAGATTCAAGAAAAGTACACAAATTTTCTTCACTATGCTTTGAAAGTTTATATATCTATTTTCTGGTGTAATTAGTGTATGTAAAACCCTGTTGCAGATTGTAGAAGGTATGTCAGTTGAGCAACAAAGGGTACTTCTTTTCTTCTGGACATCAGTGAAATACTTGCCAGTGGAAGGATTTGGAGGGCTTCAATCTCGATTATATATATACAGAGCACCCGAACCCCATGATAGACTACCTTCAGCGCACACATGCTTCTATCGGTTGTGTCTTCCGCGCTATAGATCTGAAGCCAAAATGCAGGAATCTCTTGAAATCATCACCCAAGAACACTTGAGCTGCAGCTTTGGCATATGGTGAGAGACACCCGCGCACACACACAAAAAAAAAGGCTTAATAGGTGGGTCATTGACTGCTTTGGTTCTTTTCTTTCTTTTGGTGGGATATAAAAATCAAAGCTTGGTTGCATATAGAGATTGGGAACAACAGTATGTACAGAAATTTTAGGATCATAACTTATTTTTGCATTTATATCTTTAATTTTAGTAATAGTCTGTAAGAAGGGTCTGGCTGAAGTCTTTTGTCCTGTTATGTATTACCCATGTTGTTTTGGGTTCAGTTCTATTCAAATACATGTGAATAAATAATCTGTTGTAGAAAAAAGAAAAACTCAAATCAAGCATAGACTTCTGGTGTCACATTCTCTGATTGCATAATATATATATTTTGTTAGATTTGTCAGCTCCATTGTGTTTTACACTTTTTATGTTTCAGTTGGGGCGATAATGTACGAGTGAAGTTGTTGTTTTTCTGAGCCTATGTCTCATGCTTTTGTTTATACTTAGTTGGGGTGATAATGTACTGAGTGAAGTTGTTTTCCCGAGCACATATCTCATGCTTTGTTTATAAATACAATTTACAAAGGACTAGTGAAGGATCCAAAATGGAACCAGATTAATTACTCTTTATTGTATTTTATTCAAAAGATAGTTAAAAACACTTAAATACTGATAGCATATTCTAATTACTTCCATCATAGTTCAAAAGACAGATCCACCAATACCAACTTGCTTAAACACACACAATCCACATTCCACAGTTTACAGACTGCATGGATATACTAAACAAACACCACTAGTACGGCTAGAAGCACTACTACTCCTTAACAATAACACCACTTCAGCAATTATTATTACTCCTCGCTTTTCTCAACTGGGGATTCAGTTTCAACTTTCTCCTCTGGTTGCGCCTCAGTGCTGGTAACGGGTGCGGGTGCTTCACTCGACTCTTCTGTTACCCTAGTCTCTTCCACGGCTGCCTCTGGTGTGACCTCCTTGGTTTCCACTGCAACCTCTTCTTCTTCTACCTCCTTAGCATCCACTTCAACAGGGACCATAGCTTCTTGAACAGCTGCTGGTTCTTCAGCTTCAACTTTGACTGGTTCTTCCTTTGGCTCTACTGCAGCAACTGTCTCAGTTGCCACCACCTCTTCAGTTGGTGGGGCCACCTCTTCAACTGGTGGGGCAACTTCTTCAATTGGTGCGGCAACTTCTTCAACTGGTGCCGCAACTTCTAAAGTTGGGGTGGCCACTTCTTCAGTTGGTACTGCAGCAACTTCTGGTGCGGTGGTGTTCAATTCCTCTACTGTTTCTCTCTCTGCTGACAATGCTGCTGTTGCAGATACAACCTACATGTAACAAGATCATACATTAAAGTCTCTTAGAACGGCGATAAAATAACAAGATCATAACCATATAACTATAAGATGTTTCAATATTTTTGTTGTACCACCATCCAATTGATATTGTGAAGAAACATAGTAGTATAAACAAACAGATAAAAAAAACGGTATTCAAATATTTGGCAGATAATCGTATCAAATAGAAAACTGTCATTTGTAGACGAAGAAAATAGTTATATATAAGATCAAATTCTGATTTATTGATATCTTAACACTTCAAATAAGAGCTAGTAATCTGATGGTATCTGTATATATATACCTCGACAGTGGCCATTGGTGGATTGGAAGTGAAAACTAAATGAACTTGAAAGAAAAAGATATAGAGGTTGAAATAGCAAGAGGAAAGTTAGATTGCTTATGCTAGATTGTAGAGATTACTGGAGTGATGAAGAGAATTGGTGAATGAAGAGTGGTATTTATAGATACAAATAGAGACCAACCCTTGTTGAAAGCATATGAAAGAGAGATGAGAGATCCAGAGAGACAGAGAGAGAGTGAAGTGGTATGATGGCAGTGGCACATGAAGAATCTTTAAGCAGTACACGTAAGAATGGCTGTCAAATTAAATCTCATCAAAAAAAGGACTAGGCTGCCTGCTTACCTAGCATGTCATTTACATGTAAATGATGTAATTTTATTATTTTCTAAAAAAGTTATTTGCTTTTTCTTGGTTTGCTGATAAGGCCCTAGCTATCCATCTCTATTATTATCATAACTTTGCTTACTTTTATTAGAGAAACCTCCAAATGGTGGAAGCCATTTTCAGACCTCCTATCATGCACCTCTCTCTATGTATCTGTCAATCTTTCTCATGTGTAGTGTTTTAATCTTTGGCGATTCTACCTCTCTTTGGTATTATTTGTGTCTTTTTTTACTTGAAATTTCATGAAGTTTTGGTGGCTTTCTTTTGTTTATTTGAAGGGTTTGCTATTAATCACTACTCACAACCACTGTTCTCTTTCTCGACTTTCCTATTGTTTTTTTACTCGAGTAAAAATGGTGAGTTATCTAGTATTGCCGCTAGTTTCATGAACTACGTACATGTCAGAAGGAACATGAAAGTTACCCCACTGATAGTTCTAAGCTGTAACATTCGGCAGTAATAATGGGGCCATAAAGTTTAGAGCCATGTTCTCTTAATTACTCAATGAGAGACTGAATGTGTACCAAAAGTTATAATTTTTTTTAACATTTTTCGAATCACTAATAATCCAGATTCAAGTATACTTTTAAACCCTAACACTACATTATCAAAATCCATCACATTATTACCATTACAAAACTTACAATGAACAGCTAAACCGTGCAGAAAAAGCTCACCCTCTTGCATTAATGTACCCAACTAAATGCATCAACCATGATGAAGATTTTATACTTTCCGACCTAAGGTAGTTCTTTTAATCTGAATCTTACAAAATCAGATTACCTTTATTTTTCCACCTTTATTACCCTTCCCATTTTCATTCCTAAAAATGATTTAATTTTTCAAATCAATCTGAGGTGGAGTGACATAGACCAAATGCCAACCAGGAAAAGCTTCTTGGGCGGTGCTAGAATGGGGTCCATCTCACTACTTGACATCATCAACCATCTAAAAATGAGTAGTGAATGGATACCCAAAAAAAAAGTGTAAAATAGCAAAACTGACGTGGCAATGTGTCCCTTACATAACTTGTTGTCCCTCCCTGGAAGGAAACCTCTTTTCCAAAAGCTTCCTCATAGCCATCTAAGATGATCAAACTATACTATAGTCTATAGGTAGAAGAGAATCTCATCAAGGGTGTAGACTGCTGGTTTTTAGTTTGATAAATATTTGGATGGTAGAGATAGAGAAATATAAGACGTGGTGTCCAGAAATACGAGGGTGTCCATATCATGAGATTCATTAAAACTTATGAGGAGAAAACAGTTGACACCTATTATTACTTAGTATTGAGTGTATTGACGATGTTTAGTACATCTTGCTGTTACAGAGACGTGACATGAGCGGTGGTAGAGTTAATCTTTTGAGGATTTCGGTGACTGAGATGTTCACTTGCTATCTATAATTCATTTAATCAGATCAGACACGCAGGACACGTCAAAGTCTGGTCACAAATCAAATAAGAATCGTCCTTCAAATATCTAAATCTTTGGACTCACTCAATGCAGTATTTTGTCAAAAGTGAACATTATTTTGTGCAGAAAATGCATACCTCTGCTGTCTTGGTTTTCTATCATCTATTATTGTGATCTGAGGGTATTTCTGTCAATCACCGACTGTGCGGATTTCTCCTCTCAGATGAGTTGGAAATGCAGCTAATGACGTTGGGTTAGAAGTTAATTTTACTGGAAACGCTACTTTTAATCAATGTTCAGGCGCGCACTATTTGGTATTTGGATTCTCCGTTAACTCCAAAAACTTATGAATTTCATTATTAAGACCACCTGGGCACCATACTAGAATGTTATCACAAGCACAAGCACTAGTTGTCCAGATGGCATGTTCACAATTTATTTATTTTAACTTACCATTTTTTTTTTAAAATTCACCAAAAAAAAAAAAAAAATGTTTCACAAATTTTATAGTCAAATAAACGGGCTGGTTATCAACTCTGGCTGCGGTCGTCCATGCCATAGTATTTTCGTGTCCTCTATCGTCGCCAATTAATAATTGACACACATTTCCTAGCTACTAAAAAGGCGAATTCATTTTGGTGTACACTCCTCTAAAGAGATATTTGCCATTACTATTTATATCCACGTCTAGTATCTCAACCATCGTTATAACTCTCACAATTAAATTAGTGCCGGTTAAACTACACAATATTGTAGAGAAAAAATAATGTTTCACACGTAAGATAGTCTTTGCACTAACTTCTTAGTTTAGATATACACTATTATGATTGAATTTTGTTTGATTCATCTTAAATTGAATTTGTCAGTAGTAAATTATTGTAAGAATTTGATACAATGATTCTTCATATAAATAATTGTTTAGTTATTAGAGCAGTTCCTATGGACTCAACAAAACAAGGATTTGTTCATTTTGATCCCATTATGGATTCAACAAACATGAAAAACGGATGGACAAACTAACAAATTTGTTGGTTTGTAGTACACTGAGTTCATAGGTTACACGCGCGTTTAAAGAACCAACTCGCGGCGGTACCAAACACGCTGACGGTTTAACATCAAACTCCCGCTGCTATTCCAAAACCGCCCACTGCTTTTCCAGTTTCCCAAAAATTATTTACTACTTCTTTATTCACTTCATCCCATTTTATCTCATTTCATCATATTTTATCTCACCTAAATATTATATTTTATATTTTATCTTATTATTAGATAAAGAGTATTACATTAACTAGTTGGAAGCATAACAAGCTAAGCTCCAACAACGTACTACTACATTAATTGAACAGGTTGCCGTGCTACCTACCAGCGAGCCTCATGGGTAACCTAGCCAAGGGAGTCGAAGCGGATGGGGGCTGAGATTGTGTCACAAGGGGGGCAAGCTAACTCTACCTCCCATGTTAATTCCTGCAATATTACGTCATTGGGGGCTCGAACCTGGGACCTCCTGGAGCGCATGAAACTTTGGGAAACGGGGATGACCAGCTGAGTTAGGTATTAATGGGGCCCTGATACATGTGTATCTTCCTCTCTCCGGGAACTAGTGATCCTCAAGACAGATTGAGGATAGAATTGTACTTTAGGTTGGAATACTGATTTAATGCGGTAACCTAGATAAGGAAATATTATGAGATATAGAAATATTTCTAGATAAGGAATATTCCTAGACAAGGTAATATTTCTGGATAAGGAAATATACCTATAAAAAAATTTATTCCTAGATAAGGTAATATTCCTAGATAAGGAAATATACCTAGAAAAGGAATTATTTCTAGATAAGGAAATAGTTTCCTAGAAGGTTTGGGAAACCGTTAAAGCTATAAATAGAGATGTTTAGCTCATAGCTAAGACATCTAGAGTGTGGTTTGTGATACAGACACACTTAGATTGAAATAGTGTGGTTTGTGATACCGACACACCTAGAAATGTAGAGAGTGTTGTTTGACACCTAGAAAAGGAGATTTAACACATATACCTAGAGAGAAGTTTGTGAGGCAATTAATTATTGTAAAAGCAAGCTTAGAAAATAGTTTTAAGGTTATTTACCTAGAGAGATTGTGAGCGTAACAAAGAGAGAATTGTAATAGTTTTCTTGTTCATAATCTAGAGAAGATATTTTCTTCGAATCTGGTTTCTAATTTGTTATGTTTTCTAGTTTTCGTCTATTATTATTCTGAATTCCGCCTCTATAATAATAGTCACCAAGGTACAGAGATCAATACGTATCAAGTTGGTATCAGAGCAAGGTTCGTTTCTTTTAGGGAAGATTCCTGTGGTTTATGGTCTTCACTAGATCTCTTTACAAACAACTTGGTGAGTTACTCGAAAATTGGAATACCTTAAAAGAACAAGATGACCATGGTATGGTTGAAGTTAGATAAGGAACTAAAGATGGGAAAGTAAGTTGATGATCCTAAGCAAGGCGAACCACAAACTGCAGATGAGAATGTGGCTGCGCTACAAACAAACATGAAGTCTTATACACCCAAGCCGAAAACGAAGAAAAAGACTACATTCTCATATGAGTTTTTGAAGAAAAGGACGAGGAAGAAGAAGAACCACTCGAACAAGATTGCATTATGGAGCGAAGAGTGACTAAGACAAGAGGAAGAGATATGGACGCTTTTCAAATTAGACGTCAAGGTCAAGTTTCTAGCAAAGAGAGATGGTTCAGCAGGGTGAAAGGAACTCTTGAGTTCCCTAACCCCCAAATATAACTTTCACATGAGTTCAAGTTCTTGGGGGGGGGGATCCTCAAGACAGATTGAGGATAGAATTGTACTTTAGGTTGGAATATTGATTTAAGGCAGTAACCTAGATAAGGAAATATTCCTAGATAAGGAATTATTCATAGAAATGGAATATTCCTAGACAAGGTAATATTTCTGGATAAGGAAATATACCTAGAAAAAGAATTATTCCTAGATAAGGAAATATACCTAGAAAAGGAATTATTTCTAGATAAGGAAATAGTTTCCTAGAAGGTTTGGGAAACTGTTAAAAGCTATAAATAGAGATGTTTAGCTCATAACTAAGACATCTAGAGTGTGGTTTGTGATACAAGCACACTTAGATCGAAATAGTGTGGTTTGTGATACTGACACACCTAGAATTCTAGAGAGTGTTGTTTGACACCTAAAAAGGAGGTTTAACACACATACCTAGAGAGAAGTATGTGAGGCAATTAATTATTGTAAAAGCAAGCTTAGCAAATAGTTTTAAGGTTATTTACCTAGAGAGATTGTGAGCGTAACAAAGAGAGAATTGTAATAGTTTTCTTGTTCATAATCTAGAGAAGATATTTTCTTCGAATCTAGTTTCTAGTTTGTTCTGTTTTCTAGTTTTCATCTATTATTATTCTGAATTCCGCTTCTATAATATAATAGTCACCAAGGTACAGAGATCAATACGTATCAGGCCTTGGAAAACCAAATCTGTTCATTTTGCTCTAGTTTTCCATAGGGGAAAATACAGTTTGTTCATCTACGTGGCTCAAAAAAAAAAAAAAATGTTCATTGCCATAGGAACTGCCCTTAAGTGGCGTCATGGCATCAACATGAATATGTTATCTTTCAAACTGATAATAAGTCTCTTTCTCAAGTTACAACCATTAAAACCTCCTTGGCAAAGTAATGTTTTCTGCTCATCCTACTTGGTCTTGTGTTTTTACTCCAGAGCCTATAACAAAGCTGTTGATGCTCTTGCTAACAAAGTTAGAATAAACTGTTGTAGGTCTGAACGATGAACTGTTCCACCCGCCTGGTTAGCCTACCAGCTAACTCATGATATAACATATTTTTTTTAACAAGGAATTAACGTTTAGTCCCAAAATAGTTGGGATTTGTACTCTCTTGTTTGAAGCATCTGTTGCATAACGGGAATAACAGATTCAACAAAACTATCAATTTTTTTGATTTGAAGATTGCTCTGCCAAACTTGGATACACACCACTTTCATAGTTTCCAACCAAAGTCTCATCCCTTTGAATGGGTGAATGATCATAAATACGATCCGGAGTTGGGCTAGACTCATTGAAACAAGGTCCGGTTGGTTGTCTACCAAGTTGTTCTACTGCCTTTAGCTCATAAAGAATGTGAACGAGCATCTGCACATGTCTAGAATTAATTTCAGCTAAGTTACAATGAATCACTCCAAGAACTTCAACGGAATATAAACAACATTAGAAATGGCATGAATCAAATTCATGAAGAGGGGAACAAAGAAGAGGTTCAAACTCATTCTAATATTCACATGGAGGCCGATATAGAGTATGATGATTCCGAAGAAGACGAATACTTAAATGTTGATAATAATGGTGTAACTATCTCAACTCTTGATCGTGATAATGATCATTCACCTATTCAAAAGGAAGAAGTTGAGTCTAGAAACACTAAAGGTATTAATGGTAAGACTTATGTTGTGTATGAGAGCGATGATGATTATAACTTCTTTATGAATAATACCCCGAATTCAGAGATTGTGAATACTTTGAATGAGAAGTCAACTTGTGATGAATACCGTAAGGATTACGATGACTTACTTGGAGCAGATTTCGATTCTGATGATGAAGATTTGTAAGTTATTGATATAGAAGAAACCGATGAAGAATGGCTCGTAAAGAGTTTGAATGAGAATTGCGATATTTGTGATGTAGGAGAATCAATGGACTTTTTCAGAAGTACTGAGGATCCCGTAATGCGTGAGATTATGCGAGGTTTTTCTATCCCTTTACATGAATCTTTATCTAACGATGATCCTCCCAAACTATAAGTAGCTTCCCAAAGAGTTGTTAATCCATCTTTTAAGAAGGTACCTCATTTGGGTCTGGAATTATGTGATTCAAAAAATTTATCCGAATTCCTTGCTTCTAAGTATCCGCCATATATGTATGAATTTAGCGTCGTGCAGGTTTCCACAAGAATTCCTTCCACTTTTGTTTCCTATATATTTCCCGATATAGAAAGAACTAAGTGTGGTGGTGATTCTTATGTGATGATAGTTTCACTTTTGTTATTTTGTGCTAATATTCTTGTGAAGCTATTGTTAGAATTGCAGATTGTATTATGGGTGGATCCCCAAATTTTCAGATTGTTGATATATGGGGAATCTATTTTGAACGTTACTCGTATGCGTCAATAAGGTGCAAAATTCCAATTCTTACTTCCTTGTCTTTTTCAAGTATTCCTCTTATTCTTTTTGCAATGGTTTGAAAAACGTTGAGCACAATGTTTGATTTAAGTGTGGGGGCAGGGCTCCATAAGAAAAAAATTGACGTGTACAAAACTCTAACTTTTAGAGATTTTTGAAAAATTTAGAATAAACACTAGCCTTTCGATAATGAGGTATATTTCGACAATAGGTTTTGTGGGTATATCTCTAGTAAACCCTCATGAGACTATAACTCGTCCACTAGGGACACCTAGGGGTTTAAAGGCTTGTTATACATGCTAAGTGTAACTGTAGCCTCGACGAAACGGAGTTGTTGTATTTTAGTTTTGTTTTATTTGCTCGAGGACTAGCAAAGAATAAGTGTGGGGGAATTTGATAAGTGCCTAAAATATATCATTTGAGTATCACTTTCTTATGCTCTTCTTAGCTATTTTCTCTTGTATTTTCGTATATTGTGTTTGTTTTGCGTTTTGTAGGTATTTTGGAGTCATGCGATAAGAAAGAAGAGAAAAGGGATCTCATTTTGCTCTTTGGGAACCTTATGCGTTGGCGAACTTGGAATTGACGGATTCGAATCGTGTAAAGACACAACACTCTAGTGTGTCAAAAACAAAAAATTACTGGGGCACTTAGTGATCTCTACTCAGGGCCACCACCATTTTCTTTAGTTATAAAGAACAAAGGACTTGGTCGAATGAATTAACATCATTTCATAACTAGTTTGTGGCCGCTAAAACTATGAGAGCTGCTGAACCATTTTTAAGCCATCAATTATCCATGGCTCTGCTGGTGTTTAGAATTGGTTCGAAGAGATGTTTTCGACACACCAAGAAGGACAAGAGCTCATGTTCAGTAGACTGCAGTTTCGGTCACAGGATTTTAAGCCAAGAAAAGTCAGTGAAGAAGAACTTGTGCTGCCATTAATATTGCAGTGAACTAATGGAGGAGATTGATAAGGGTTAAAGGCAAATTTTCAAAGACAAGAGCAACTCAGTACTGAAGTTATTTGGATAGAGTTTACTCATCGGAATGAACAGGGATCAAACAAGTTTACTGCCATTGTTTTGGGTGCTGAATGGATGAAACGAATATGTGATTTTGATAATTTGTGAATGTTTAGAAATGTGGACTGTGTATGAATGTGTTAGGGTTCTAGACCTTTTAACGCTAGAGAAAGCTTTGACACAAGAAAAGAACCGGATAAACCCTTTGAATTGGGGGTTAGCCACCAGCTTGAGAAGAAAAATAAAAGTAAAACTTGAGTTGTTATTGATTGATGTTCTTTACAACTCGAAACCAAGAATTTATAGTCTACTAAGCTTGCTGATCAACCAATAAAGATGCTGAATTAAAGAAGTTCAACTAATTAAGGAAACTGACTTAAACAAAGTAAAACTAAATAAGGAAAACTAGTTTTGTTAGGAGTTGGTATCACAACATCCCTCCCTGCTTGAAATTTTTTCTTGTCCTCAAGCATCAATATCCGAAAAACGCAACAACAACTTATCAGCATCCTCCCAAGTAGCTTCTTCTGCCGAATGATACTTCCACTTAACCAACCATTTAGTGCCTGCATGAATCCCTTTCTTGAACATTCGATGCTCTAAAATGCTCTCTGGTTCCCAATACGCATAGTCAATTATAACTGGCAGATTAGTATCAACAATATTGGTCAAACCAAGTTTCAGTTTCAGCTGTGAAACATGAAATACTGGATGAATTCGACTTGTAATAGGTAATTCAAACTTATAAGCAACCGGTCCAATTTTCTCCAAAACACGAAAAGGTCCATAAAATTTCGGAGAGAGTTTAGAATATGCCTGAGTAGCGATAGTGCTTTGTCTGTAAGGTTGTAGACGAAAAAAAACCAAATCATTAACAACAAAACTTCTCTCAGTACAATTGATATCAGCATAGTTCTTCATTCTTTCTTGAGCAGCTTATAAATGTGACTTCAGAAGCTTTAAAGTGTAATCTCTTGCCTTCAAATTAAAATCGACAGCGTGAACAGAAGTGGATCCTGGTAAATATGATGATATTTTCAGGTGGTGGTTGAATTTACACTGCTTGGTACGGTGTCATCTGAATAGCAGAGTGAAAACTGGTGTTATACCACCATTCTGGCCATGGTAACCACTTTGACCAGTCACTAGGCTTTGTTCTATAACAAAACAGCGTAAGTAACATTCCAAAGTACGATTTTTAGCCTCAGTTTTCCCATCAGATTGTGGATGATATGCAGAACTATGACACAACTTGGTGTTCTGTAAGGCAAAGTAGGCTTCCCAAAAGTTGCTGATAAATATTGGATCAGGGTCACTGACAATGCTCCTTGGCATGCCATGAAAACGTACAATATCGCGTACAAAAATTTCAGCCACTGAACTAGCAGTATACGGATGTGTGAGAGGTATAAAATGTGCATATTTAGATAATCGATCCACTACCACGAGAATCAATTTTTTTTTATGAGAAGTTGGAAATCCATCAACAAAGTCCATCGAAACATCTAACCGTATATCAGCAGGAATAGGAAGGGGATTCAAAATACTAGGTGGAGCTATCGACTCTGACTTATTACGCTGACAGGTATCACACTTAGAAATAAAATCCTTTATCGATTTCTTCATCCCTTTCCAGTAATTTTTTTGCTGCAGTCGCTTGTAAGTTCTCAAGTATCCAGAATGGCCACCAATAGGGTTAGAATGAAACTCTTCAAGCAACTTAACACACCATGCATAGGTTGATGACACAACTATACGATCTTTGTAACGCAACAGACCATCAGTATAAGAGAAATGTGCCTTACAGCTTGCATCTTGTCGTAACTGTTGAATTAGAGCTCCCAAGTATGCATCATTATGACATTCTTGGCTAATGTCATCAACACCAGAAAAAATAGGTGTAGATATATGAAAATATGAGCTTGTACATCTTGATAGTGCATCGGCTGCAACGTTCTCTTTTCCATGACGGAATATGATCTCATAATCATAACCTAACAATTTGGATAACCATTTCTGTTGTTCCATTGAAGACAATTTCTGATCCAAAAAGAACTTGAGGCTGCGATGTTCCGTATATATTTTAAAGTGTCTTCCAAGCAAGTATGGGCGCCATTTTTGAACTGCAGAAACAACCGCTAACATCTCTTTGTCATAAATAAAGAGATTTAAATTTTTGCCCGAAAGAGGTTTACTAAAGAATGAAATTGGTCTCTTTGATTGTATTAAAACAGCCCCAATGCCATTCCCAGAGGCATCACATTCCAACACAAATTCTTTTGTAAAATCCAGAAGTGCCAGAACTGGAGTTGTAGTGAGAGTATGTTGCAATAGCTTGAATGCAGCAGTGGCCTTGTCATTCCAAACAAAGGCATCTTTCTTCAGTAATTGTGTTAAAGGTGCACTGATTTTACCAAAATCCTTCACAAATTTTCGTTAGTAACCGGCTAAACCAAGAAAACCTCTCAACTCTTTAACTGTAGTTGGGAGTGGCCAAGACAATATGCACTGTATCTTATCATTCTCATCTGAAACCCCTGCAGAAGAGATGACATGGCCCAAATATTCAACAGATGGTTGTGCAAAAGTGCACTTTGAATCTTTGACAAACAACCTATTAGTACTTAAAATATTAAATACGGTAGCTAAGTGGTCTAGATGTTCATATATGCTCTTGCTATAGACTAATATGTCGTCAAAGAAAACAAGGACAAACCTCCGTAAGTGTGGCCTGAAGATGTGGTTCATCAAACTTTGAAAGGTGGCAGGTGCATTCGATAATCCAAAAGGCATAACCAAGAATTCAAAGTGACCATCATGTGTCCTGGAAGCGGTTTTTGGAATATATTGATGATGAAGTCTGATTTGGTAATATCCAGAATGTAAATCCAACTTCGAAAACACAGTTGCACCATATAATTCATCGAGTAATTCATCGACCATTGGGATGGGAAAACAATCCTTAATGGTCAGTTTGTTTAAAGCTATGTAATCCACACATATACGCCAAGAGCCATCTTTCTTTCTTACCATAAGGATGGGAGAAGAATAAGAACTCGAACTTGGTCGTATAAATCCAGCTTGTTAAAGTTCAGTAATTAGCTTCTCTATCTCCTCTTTCTGAAAATGTTGATATCTATATGGCCGCACATTAACAGAAGAAGAACCAGGTAATAAGGGAACACGATGATCATGGACACGTTCCGGAGGAAGAACATTCGGTAATTTGAAGATATCATCAAACTGAGAAAGTAACTGCTACACTGCTAGAGGAATAATTGAAGAAGCATTCATGTAATGCAGATAATTGAAGAAAAAAAACCATGATTTTCCTGATGTAATAAACGCTGCATTGGTTTTGCTTCTAAAATCATTACAGATGATTTGTTGTTCCCTATTAATGAAACAACTACGCCATTAATGTGAAACTGCATGGTTAAGTTTGCAAAATCCCATTTAATTGGCCCTAACGTACGTAACCACTGAATTCCCAAAAATGTGTCACATCCACTAATATCAAGTAAATGGAAATCGGCTGTAAATTCAAACTGCTGAAGTCGCATAGGAACATCTAAACAATAACCTCTAGTGTCAAATTTCCCACCATCACCAACCGTGACACTGAGTGGAGATTTCTTAGAATGAAACTCATAACAGCATTGCTTAGCCACAGACGGATGCAAGAAATTATGGGTGGATCCTGAATCAAGCAAAACTGTGATAGACCGAGCCTTAGTGTGACATGTAATTCGCATGGTTCGTGGAAAAGGAGACCCCACGAGTGAATTTAAAGAAATCGTAGGCTCGGAGTAAGGCGAATCGACAATATCAAAAGCAGGAGTTGTATTTTCAGTTGGCGCCGTAGAACCATCAGTAACCTCTTCAGCAGCATCCAAGATAGTTAATCTAGGATTCACACAAACATGATTGGGCTTGAAGAGTTGATCACAGTTAAAGCAAAGACCTTGCTCTCTTCTTTCTCTTTGTTCAGCTGGTGACAAACGTCTAGCTCCTGGAGGCAAAGAAGACTTATTGTACGAAGTAGGCTGTATTGTAGCAGCAGGCCTGAATGGAGGAGGACGATAAGGTTGTCTTGTGACAGCCCTATTAACTGCTGCATGAGCTTCTTCTTGATGAATTGCTTTAGTAAAAGCCTCGGTTAAGGTTTGTGGTGCCGGCAATTTAACCGTAGTACCAATATGAGGTTTTAAAGAATGAATGAAGAAACTGATCAAGTAATCTTCAGGGAAATCGACGAAATTTAATAGATGCTCAAATTCAAGTATATGTTCACGCACAGTACCGTTCTGGTCGATTGTGCTAATTGCTAATCTAGCATCCACGAATTTTTCAGGAGAAAATCTACCACGAACTAAGTTGCAAAACTATTCCCATGTAGTGACTTCAATCTTGGTTTTCCTTAATCTATACCATTGATTATCCTCACCCTTGAGATGTGCAGAAGCTACTATAATTTTGAGAGCATCAGTAGCATTGTAAACACTAAAATACTGATCGGCATTGAAAATCTAGCCGTAAGGATTTTCACCACTAAAGTTAGGAAACTTGATATTAATTGAGCTAGGTCGCAGCTGTTGTTTTTCACCATTAGTAGGCGGAGGTGGTGGAGCGTCAGGACGTTGCTGCAGTTGAGGAAGAAATTCTCTAAACACAGTGCGTAAAGAATTCTTCATGGTTGTTTCTATGGTTGAGTTGAGTGCTGTTATAAGCTTGGTCACGAGAGCAGTGCTTTCCTGCTCATGTTGTAACAACTTGTCTACTATCTTCTTGTTCTGTTTATCTTCATCATGAAGATGAATCTTAGTAATAGTTTCCTAGAGAGTTTCTATCTTATCTGCCACACCTTCAATACTGTCGTGCACAAGTTTCAAATTTTCAGTATAAGCCATTGTAAAAAAAAAATTGGTCAATTTTTTGAGGTTGATCTGAATTGGCTCTTATCCAGGTGTAAGGGTTCTCGACCTTTTAACGCTGGATAAAGCTTTGACACAAGAAAAGAACTGGATAAACCCTTTGAATTTGGGGTTAGCCACCAGCTTAAGAAGAAAAATAAAAATAAAACTTGAGTTGTTATTGATTGATGTTCTTTACAACTCGAAACCAAGTATTTATAGTCTACTAAACTCGTTGATCAAGCAATAAAGATGTTGAATTAAAGAAGTTTAACTAAATAAGTAAACTGAATTAAACAAAGTAAAACTAAATAAGGAAAACTAGTTTTGTTAGGAGTTGGTATCGCAACAGAATGTGATTGTTACAGGGAAGGAGATATTGAGAGCTTAAGAATATACAATAAACCGAAGACTGCATCATCACCAGAACGCACAATTAGTGCTTGATAAAATGCCTGAGTGAGTACTCTTGCACCAGTCCACTTCGCAACAACATCTAGCCATGAGTTTGGGTCATCGGGGTTCGAACTACAATGGTTTAATGGGAAGTTTGTATACAGGAAAGAACAAGACATAAGTGGCTCGAGTTTGTGTGGTTGTTTGGCAGATAGGACGTTCATTGGCAGTCGAGATAGAGAAAGAAAAGTGCAGTTGTGCTTGATCATGTGCAGCTGGCTCAGTGGGTATTTGCCAAAGGTTTAGAGCAAGTTTCCAGTTGAGACAAAGAAGGAACTTGTAACACAAATTGTAAGAGATTGGCCGAGAATTCAGAGAAGGTTATAGAGCAATAAATAAAGTCCAAGGAGTTCTGCCTAAGATTTTGTTGTCGAGAAACCAGGAAAAGATGAATGGTGAGGATTAAAGGCGTATTTTAGAAAACAAGGAAATAGGAAATTCGTTTTGCGTGGAATCCAAGTTTGCAGCAAGAAGAAATTGAGCTATAAAAAGAAAACCTAAAGCTACATATCATCATCCCGACACCCCATTCATAACTGTTTCATCAACATACAGGAGCTCTGCTCCTCTCCAACCATCATCACCACCAGTTGCATCTGCATATCATATACATCCATCTCCACCTGCATACTACCTCCTTGCACGTCCACAGCATCAGAGAGCATTCTGCATACCACCAGCTACACCATCACCAAGTTTGCTGCGAGCTACATCCCCACCTCACCTGTTCGCAGCAATTCTCTATCTCGCAGTCACAATAACAAACCAACCATACTATCTCGCTGTCGATTTCCACCAGTTCACCATCAGCTTCACGATGCGCAGGCGCAAACGCAACAACACTTTCTCACAAGCTACATGACCAAGCCAGCAGCAGCCTCCACTTCGCAACCACCACTGGCATCCTACCTGGCTAAGTTCCCATACTACCAGCAGCTGTCATTCTCACCATTCCATCGAAGTTCACAATTATCTCCATAAGCTGTTGGGGTTTGCTATTTTGGTTTGAGTTTTAGTTTGTTTTTCTTTGATTGTTATTGTCATGAACTCCACCATGATGCGTAGCTAAATTCTTGTTTGGTTAGGGATATTTCGAAGCTATGTGACCTGAGTTTTTGATAATTTATCCAAGTTATTCTTTCTTTATAATATCGTTTTATTGTTTGTATTAGACGGTGCTTATGACCATGGATTGTTTGCAGGGAATTTGACTGGCCAATCAAATAGCTTGTTTGCAATACTAAAGCTAGATTTTAGAGTCTTAATCCATAATTGTTAGATGATATAATCATAAGTAGCGAAACATCAACGTTGCAATGGGATGTTGTGGATTTTGATGTGTAGATGACAACCCTAAGTTAACATGTCGAACTTACGTGCATGTGGTTAGGATCAATCCAACTCATAGAACATACTGGTTAGTTAAGTTACACTAGAGAGCTTATTCAAAGTGGCTTGATTGACTAGACATGAGTAGAGAACTTATTCTACGAAGTGACTTTGGAGTTTATTAGAATTGTTGAACTCATAACTTGTCTAGGATTGTTAATAAACATATTTTAAAGGAGATTCATGTTCACTAGTGGAGAAAGACCCCTAATCATTCTCATCCTCATTGTTCGCATCAATATTTGTTTCGTTTTTTTGCATTATTCATACTTTCATAAATTAAATCGACAACTTTAGCTCAACTCTCCCTTAGGAACGAACCTGCTTATCCTTGTGCTACTTGTTAGTGTAAGAAGAGTAAGGAATATATTTTTTGTGAGTTTGACACCTCATCACCACCTCACATATATTGGTAATCCAAATATTTGCAATGAATAGTCGTACCAATAAGTTTAATGATTTTCCTTTCGATTCACAAAAAAAGTTCATGAATGTTCTTCCTTTAAATAAATGTAAAACATTGTTTCCTATGATGAAATCTTCACCATAACCCATTCACATAATCATAACACTATATACAAGATTATGTCGATGTCATATCTACGAAGTTCAAAAGATAAGCGTTATATTTCATAGTCTAATTCCCTAATACTATGATCATACAAATATGACCATGTCATATTACTAGAGCATTATATAATATGTACAGTATATACAGCTTCGCAGTTATGTTTTTAATATGGCACAACATGAAAGATACGTTAGGAATGAAACAGTTCAAGTCAATATTACTAACCTCAAGTGGAAGGATGATATCGTCATTGTAGTTCGCTACTTCTTCACATTCTTCAGGTCTTCGGAGTAATACTTGTATTTCTCAACATTCCTAGATTTTCTAGTCTAATCTAAACGAAGTTGACTCTAGTATGTAATCAAGCGACTTTAGATGAGTTTTGACACACTAAAATATGACAACCAAACTTGACGTACCAACGCTTGGTGAGTTCAACCGAGCTATGCTCCAACAATCTCCCCCTTTATCAATTTTGGTTAAAAAACTCTTATTACATATGGATAAGCAAATTACATAAGAATTTATTTTACATAAACTTGATTCCAAGTTTCAACGGCATAATAACCTGCATATATTCAATCAATAAATGCCGTTGTTGAAATTTGAATAACAAAATATTTTACTCCACCTAAAGGTAAGCTAGGTAAATATTCAATCTGAACATCTTTGTTATTCCCCTTTTTGTAGTCAGAATACTACAACAACAATATGATATGTTTCTCCCCCTTAGTCAATGCTTTACTCTTTCGTTAGATATAACGTTTAAGCACAATTGTCCTTTCATTAGTGATTGCAAATCACTTGTTTACTTTATATATTTCTCCCCCTTTTTGTCACAAAATGACAAAGGTTCGAGAAAATAAAGGACAAACCGAAAGGATCTTACAAATCTAAAAGACTTGTAAACAACCTATAAGAGTTAAGCACGAAGGTTTCACATACCACTTTAGATAACCAATATTAAAACCGAAACTACAAGTAATTTAGTTTTAATATGTTATCAAGGAAACAATTGCCCGAAGTAATTTTCCCTAATAGTTTAACAATTTGACTAAGAAACTTAATTCCCTTGTTAAACCGCGATTGACAAAAAAATATGTTTTACGCATACACAACCGGTTTATTTCGATAAGACCAAAATAAAGATCAGAATTAACTTTATTTCTCTCACCAGGTTCCAATTATTCAGACAATAACTTAGACCTTTCTCTTTATACAAGACAAACACTAGGTTAGTTAACTAGTTTTTCTTGTCAAGGCATTCAATTAGACTTGAATAACCGAATCCTCCAATTTGATAAGTGTAACTAAGATCAGAATTAACTTAGTTTATCTTATCCGGAATCAATTTGGACTAAACAAATGATCTCGTATTTTGCTAAGCGATAAGAAATACATACAAACCAAGATAAATTGACTTGCACAATTATTTTCTTAACCGGAAGCAATTGAAACAAACATAGACATTATAACACC